>CANXYC010271881.1:0-36154 GCA_948193065.1 Aleurites moluccanus | reverse complement strand
TCTTTTTAAGGCAGTTATTATGTAATATTTTTATTTTCATTATGATATAGATTTGGTGATTTATTTCTTTTATTGGAATTTAACCTAAAAAGGTTGTCGGCCGTTTCCCATTGGATTATGGTCAATAAAGGCCAAAATAAGTTGCTCTCAGAAAGCCAAACGGGCCCTGACCCAACTGATCAATAAATTACCTGGGCTTCTGCTTCTGTTTCTTCTTATCTAAGCGGTTCAAGAATTCTAAGGAAGCACTCTCCACATCAGAAATAATTTCACGTTTTTATATGAATAGCAGGCTTCATCTTTGCTTCTTTAAAGCTGTCATTAGCCCAAACCAAGTGGCAAGTGCTGTTTCTTTTTTGTTTTTGTTTTTTTGCAAACATGTGTAGCTTTCTTCATAACACCGACTAATAACTAATAAATTAATCTTGACCTTCATATTATCCAAGGGGATTATGCTATCCCCAAAAGAGAAAAAATGTTTGATTCCCATTGAAAATTAGAAATGTAGAAAACATATATCATATGATATCAATACAAATGTTAAGTATACAGCTAACAAATGTCAAGTAAATATATTTCTACCTCTTTTTCTCTCTCTCTGTTTGAGCCGATGATAGCCCATATGATTTCTTGATCTTTTTCTTAATTTTTTTTACTATGTTTTTTTCTTTTGTTATGGCAGGTATAGATTTTTTTCTTACATCTGATTTTTTCAGATGCAAGTTTCTTTGACTTCTAATTATAAGCTATTTTGTTAATATTTTTGTGGTTCTTCAGTGCTTCATAAAGATAGTAAAATTAAATTTAGATGATTTTTAATTCGATTTACTCATTTTTTTAAATATTATTTTTAGTGATCAAACTGTTATTTCAGTTCGCCAATCATTGGCTATTTGTTTACAGGTATTTTGGTCCGGCCTATTTGGAAATTAAACGTTTTACCTTTTATGATTTGAATTTATTCAGTGCTGTTTTTCAGTTTGTTTAACCAAAGTCTTAGTTTTTATTTGTTTTACCCATTTATGTAATTAGTGGCTCTTCTTTTTATCATAAGTCTTTTTCTTAAATTATAATTATCATAGGTGTAAAGTTAGGAAATCTTTTATTATAATAGATTCATATTCTATGTATGCAGCTTTTAACTTTGTAACTAATTTATATATAATGAAGTTTTATTTCTGGTTAAAAAAAAAAAATAGATTTATTACTACACAAATATGAGTACAAATGTCAAGTATCAAAAAAGAACATCTATGAATAAAGGAAACTCTCAGGTATGCATCTGAAATTTATAATAACTCGATATGAAAAGAAAACAAAGTCAAATAAATTAAACATTTTGTGCTTATAAAAGTATGGTTAAAGAGGACTTCAACCTTAGGACTCATTTCTTAACCACTTGAGTTACATCTTATTTTTTAATCACTTGAGTTATGCTTCTTTCGCTTTGTATATTGTTTGTTTTGTGTCCTTTTATAGTACTAACTAGTTAACTTCTCGGCGTTACGCTGCGGATAAGTATTTAAATGATATAAAATGATATATAAATTATAATAAATAAATTGATAATAATAAAAAAAGATAATTATTATTTGTAAGTAAAATATATAAAAAGTAACAATAATTTGTATAATGTAATTTGTTAAAAATATTATATATCAATCCTTAACATATTGTCTAATGTGTTGATAATCGCTAGACTTGTTTAATATTACAAATAACATTTATTACTTAATAAAATAAAAAATATTTTACAATGTGTAAAAAGTTTGATATAGCTAATAAAATACTATTGGAAAAAATATAACATAATTTTTGAATTTATGAAAAAAAAATTAATACATGAAAAATTCATATATTTATAATTTTAAAATTCAATATTAAAATTAATATGATAAAGTAAATCAAATTTTTATCGTTATAATAATAATAATAATAACATATGAGAACATAAATATTTTTATTTATTTTATGATATAAAATATAACTTTGTTAGAAGAATTTTAGCTAAAATTAATTTTTAAAGGGCGATAAAAAATATTTTATCTTAATTATAATAAAATTATAATCTAATTATAAAACATAAAAAAAAAAAAAATTTATGCATGTTTCACTTCGTAGATTTATATAAAATGTGTTTAATTTTGTTATTGGCAGCAATGTCAAATCAATAATAATTAATTATTATTAATATTGAATTATTATTTTAAAAATGAATAATGACTGATATAATTAAGAAAAAAATAAATCTATACTAAATCTAGAAATACTTACATTTTTTAGGTATAATTTTATGACTTTATTCATAAATTTTATTTTTAAAATTTGTATAAAATTTCAAATTTAAATACATGTTCTTAGATAATTAAAATAATAAAAAAGTAAACAATTGAAACCATACTTAAAAAAAGTATAACTAAAAAAAGATATATTACCAAGAATCATATATCTAGGCGGTGATAGTCATGAGTTGATTACAAGCAAAATATATAAATTAATAATTTAAGTGGTAGTCATTAATAATTTGGGAATTTAAAAATGAATTGCAGCTCAACTTTTAAATAACTTTATAATTTATAAATTTGTACATTTAGATAACTTGATAATTTAAATACTTATGTTACTCAAATTTTAATTAAATATAATATAATAAAAATTTAAATATAAAGTAATTATTTTAATTAAATAAAAAATAATTTTATTTATTTTAATTTTAAAAAAAATAATTTAATAAAAAATAGTTATTTTAAATAAATAAAAAATAATTTTAACTAACAGTAATTTTTATTTTAATTTTAATTAAATTAAATAATTATTTATTTTAATTTTTTAATTTTTTTCATATTTAATTTAAATTTTATTTTTAATTAAATCAAAATTTATGAACTAAATTATAATTTACTAACAAACAAAAAAAGAGAAGAGGACAAAGTTTAAAATTTTGATAATATCAGGGGTCTATTTGAATTAAAAAAAATGATAATGTGCTCTATAGGATAAATATGAGAGTCCTATCTGCATCTTATTTCATTTAACTTAAATCTAACTTAAATGTTAGCATAATTACACTTAAAATTTTACAAAAATTTAATCATATTGATTAATTAAATTTTTATTTCTAATATTTCTCAAGAAAAGTGA
The DNA here is from genome assembly GCA_948193065.1 of Aleurites moluccanus. NCBI lineage: Eukaryota > Viridiplantae > Streptophyta > Magnoliopsida > Malpighiales > Euphorbiaceae > Aleurites > Aleurites moluccanus. The sequence goes on along the minus strand of CANXYC010271881.1, from coordinate 33,013 downwards.
CATTTTACTTGTGTTTTTATTTGCAAAAATACCTAAACTTTAATTAATCTTATTAAATATATATATATATATATATGAATGCGATAACACTATATTTTTTATTAGAATACAACATAATTTGTTTACTTTTTATTAAATTAATATTGAAATTTTATTTATATTCTAATTTTATTTATTTGTTACCCGAAATTGATATAATATTTTTATTTTTTAAAATCATAAAAATATTATATATGTAAATTTTCTAATTTTGTGTGAATGAGATTTAAATTTTCTAATTTTATGTGAATGAGATTAGTATATTTTAATATTCATTTGAAAATTTTTATTTGAAGGTATTGAATAATATTTTTAATTTTCATTTTATGTATCGAAATGGTAATATAAAAATTATAATGAAAGTTTTTTATTTATTTAACGAAAGTTATTAAAAAATATTAATTATTTATATTGTTTGATTCATATTTTTTCATTATTTAATGTAAAATTAATAATAATAATAACAATAATAATATAATTACCTTTAAGCAAGTTTTGATTTAAATGTTTTAATTTATCTTTTTTTATTATTTATTTTAATAAATAAAATATTTTAATTAATAATAATGCTTTAGGTCATACACACATAATATAATACTCCCATCATCCCATAATAAATGATGTTTTAGAGAGAAAATTTTATTTCAAAATATTTAATGTTTTAAAAATTATAGAAAAAAAAATTTATAACTTGCCTATATTACTCTTATTTTTACAAATAGGGTCATAAAAAAAAGGAGTGAGAGTAGAGTTATAAATAAATGTAAAAATTAAATTGTTTACTTGATAAATATATTAAATGATATTTTCTTAATTATATATTTTTTTAAATATTACTTATTATAGGCCGGAGGAAATATAAAGATATGAAAGAAATAAATAATAAATTTTTCATCATGTAAATCAGTATATGGAAAACATTAAAAGAAAGGAAGAAAAAAAAAAAAAAAGCAATTAATTGGCACATTAAAAGAAAGGGAAAAAAAAAAATTAGTTGGTTTGACAATATAAAAGCAAAGTTGTTTTAACCATTAAATCATAGGGTTATTTGCACATTAATTATAAATAATAATGTATAAAAAAAAATACTAAATAGATGAACAATAAAACACCCTATCATTTTTTAATGTATATATAATTAGTCTTCGCCTTAAAATATTATTAGTAGTTGTAAATTTATTATTATTAAAATATTATTATAAATATATTTTTAAATAAAAAATTTATTTATATTAGGTTTATTGAATTAGTTTATTATCTTTATTTATATAGTGATCTATTATCAAATAATAAATTTATTCATTTAATTATGAAAAATAATAAAATTCATGTGAAATTAATATTACTGTATGATTTAGCTAATTATATATTTTTTTTTCTTTATTTATTAATATAATATTAATTATGTGTAAAAAATTAAAATGGATATGATTTTACTATTAAAATAATATTCATAATTATCAAAATAAAATAAAAATTTAATTTTTCTCTAAAAAACAAAAATAAAATTTTAAATTTCAATATTAATCATAATAATATTATAATTATAACATATAAAATATACAATATTTTTTACCCATATAAATAGATTTTATTAGAAATATTATAATTATATTATAAGATTATTTATAATATTAAAATGATTTATAAAGATGATATATATGCATGGATTTATGGGAAAAAAAATGCAATATGAAGAGAAATTAAAGGCAAAGCCTTATATAATTTCAATTTTATCCCAAAAAAAATTAAACAACAAAGAAAAATTGTAAAGATTAGAAAGCATTAGCAATAGGAATAAAATCATACTTTAGAAGAAAAAAAGAAAGAGTGATTAGAGAAAGGCGCTCAGAGGATTTAAGAATGGATTAGAGGAGTTTTCCTCATAATAATTATCAGATTAACGAGATTATAATCTAATCATCATAGCACCATTCTCTTCTCTTTGATTTTTCATAAACGTATAGAAACAGAGAAAAAAGAGAGCAGCAGATCTGGTTTTTGAACGAAGCCACGCAGCTGCCTCCAATGGAGTTGTTAGGGTTTTGTTTTTATAGCGAAGATTGACACCAAAGTGCATGGACTTGGATCTCCTCAATGGACCAATTGCAGCCCAATCCTCGATTACCTTTCCATAGAAAATGGCCCAAGAAATCATAATTGTTGAAAAACAAAAAAATTTGAGTTGGGCCTCGACAAATCAGAATCAGATCCACTAAGGCCCGTTTCCCTATACTGACGATATATATTTATTCATTTAAAATGTAAACTCATATTATTTAGACTAATTTTAAATCGGAAAAATTATATAAATATATGATTTTTTTTTACTGTTTTTTCTTTTATTTTTATTTTTTATATATATTTTGATATATATTTAGTATATTTGGTATATGTCGTATTTTTTAAAAAATATTTTTAAATATATAATTTTTTTTTTTTTTTTTTTTTTTTTGCAACAGAGTAAAAATAAAATTTTTTCTTATATTTTTGATATTTTTATAAAAATCCCTTTTAAATCAGGTGCAGACTCAAGTATATTATGAAGGGGATATAAATCACATTTATCATCGAAATGAATATTATGATAATAAATAAATTTATTTAAAAATATAAAAATATCAAATATATATTTTAATCAGAAATAACCAAAAATTATTAATAAAAAAGAAAATTGAAAAAGAAAATTGAGGAAAATTAAAAATAAAACAAAAAAAAATGAAGGGAAAAAAAGAATTGAAGAAAAATAAAATAAAATAATATTTTATCAAAAACTAAAAAGTTAAATTTTCAAAATAAAATAATTATTTTATTAAATTTTAAAGATTAAATTATAAATTATTTTGAAAAATTTTAAAAATTAAAAGAGGCGCGTATCCCTTGTCACTATATTCATCTGCCTTTAATTTTCGCGTATCATATTAAATTTAAAATGTGTATATATATAAAGAAATGAAATTATTGACTTTGAACAGCAAAGAACTACCGCAAGAGGCAGCATTTATGGGATTTATTAATAAAAAAGGGAAGAAATTAGTATGATTAAAATCGTTTCTGCTAAACTAATTCTGGTCTACCGACTACTTAATTATTTTGTGTTGCTTGTTCCTATAAACAAAAGACTAAGGAATAATGAACCAATTAGTACACCTAATGAGCTGCCACTATGACCTTCTACTCCTGGTTTTTAGGACAAAAAACTTTCAATTCAAGTTACTTATTGAAATATATATGGCTGCACCTTTTCTTTAATATCCTCTTAATTTCAATAAATCTTGAGCACTATCCTATAAGAATGAAGTTTTTAGAAACAATGATCAATGCATTAATACATATATAGTCTCTTTGACCTACTGGTTCATAGTTAATTTGAATATTTGCCTCTCACATTACTTGGTTATAAATAATTAGAGAATTATGTGCTTGTCCATGTTTTGAAGCCCAATGATTTTGAAAAATTATTAAGATATTTAGATATTGAGATAGAGTTCATTCTAAATTCCTCCTATGTGCTTTTTATTTACATTTTACACGAGCCTAAAAATGAGAATTATTTTAAACAAATTCACGCTAGTTATAAATTAAATTTTCACATCCACTTTAACAGTTAAAATATTAAATTCACAATGATTAAAAATTAAAAATTTATTGATATTTATCAACATGTCTCATTATGATATTTATTATTTTTCTCACTACTATTCAATGTTATTCCGTCGTTAAATAGTTGATATTAATTTAATTGATTTGTTTCATTTACTTTCATCGCTATTATTTTATTTTTTAATTTGAATTAATGACATAAATCTATCGGTGTTTTGTAAAATTATGAATTAGCGACGAAATTTTGTCTTTTATTATTTTTTTAGATATTTTAAATTTATTATTTATTATTTTATTTATAAATATGAGTATTATTATTAAATTATAATAACAAATAGAAATTTATAATTAAATATTAATATAATAAAAACATAATTAAATTTATAAAATATTTACAAGAAAATGTATAAATATAAAAAAATATAATACATAAATATCATATAATATGTCATATCGATAATCTTACTGTGTATTAGGATTTAGAGTAGCAGAAAGTTTAGTAGTATTAGGTGGTCTGATAATTGGATCTGCAGGAAGGAAATTAATAGCAACATTTGTAAGCTAGGTAAAAGGATATGTATAATAGTGAGTAGTAGCATCATTAGCATCCTCATCAGCTGTATCATCATGTTATATCCAACACATTGCTCTGACCACCTCAGTACCTAGAGAACACGAGAGAAATTTGTTTATGCTACTATTACTCCTCTAATTATTGTCGTTGAAGTTCTAACTACTTTTTGTCTCGCTCAAGCTACTCCCTCACTTGTATTATATTTAGAACGATCCATGAACCTCGAGAAGAGAGGAACTCCACCAATTACACTTGAATATCTATTATTAAATTATCTCTAATCAACTGCAGAATAATTTTAGACGATGATGCAAAGGGAGGAGGAGAACAACCGTTAGAGATGGATAAGTAGTAGAAAAGAAGCTGGTGTCCAAATCATAGTAGGTGAATGCACAAGATTCAATATCATATATCCTCTTTTTCTACTCTTCAATAATAGCTTTGAGGTATAGATCAACCTCATCAACCATAGTCAGTCGATTTATTCCTAGAGTAGGTTGAGAAATTTTCTCCTGTAATTTGACTACGTTTTTTTATAATAAATTATAAGTAAATAATTAATTAGCGGAACTCACAACTTATATTATCCAACCATACTTGTCACATCAGATAAATTAATAATGGATTACTGAAGTCATATGCCACCGCTAATCCATCACTAAATAATTGTTAAACACTTGCTAAACACGTGGCATTTAGTATTTCAGCCATACTCTAGTGACGAAAAATTCTCTTGCTAATTTCGTTGGTAATCTATCATTAAGTCATCACAAATCTATCGTTATTATTTTTCTACATTTTATTTCATGTTCTCAAAAAATTTGTCACTGTCACTTATTATATTGTCGCTAAATAATAAAACGGGCAATATTAGATACGATATAATAATACGATACGAATCCAATACGAAATTAACGAGTTTGGATTAAGAGTTATCGTGTTAATATCAATTTTGTATCGATTTATTTGTGATACGAAAATAATCATATCGTATTTATATTAACCTGCTAACCCGAAAATGACATTCTTAATCTATTAATATGAATGTATGGTATTGTGTTAATACATTTAATTGAATATATTTATGATTTATAAAATATTTATATATATAAATATTATTTTGAATATTTTTTATAAATTTATATTTAATTATATTTTATATAATAATATAAATTATAGAGATTAATTTAATAATTTTTAAATATTAAAATAAAAAATTAATTAATTTTAAATTTTAAATGTGATACTCGTGTTGTGTCATGTTATTTATTAATTAGGTAAATTGTGTTATTTTTAAATTTTTAATACGATAAATTAATTATGTAGTATTCGTGTTGACTCTTATTATGTTATGAATATATATCAATATGACTCAAACACAAACACGGTTCACTAACACGAATTGTTACTCTTATTAAATAGCAATGAATTTTAATTCGTCAGTCGTTATTTTGGATTTTTCTCGTAGTGTTAAATTTTTTCTTAAAAGGGATATTAAACTACTCATTCTTAATTCCTTTAATCTTTTTATTCATTAATTAAAAAAAGTCAAAACAACATTATAAACTGTACAATTATATATGATAGTTTTTTTTTTTTAAATAATTCTTATCAAATTATTAAATATTTTCACTATAATATATATAGATTCGAACTTAAGACACTCTACTTGCTAATTTTAAAAAGAGTGAAAAAATTTAATTTGAATTGAACTGCACGGGATTAACCATTCTTTGACCCTTTAAAATGAATGTTCTTTTAATAAGTATATTTTTATGTGCGAGTCAATGGTTGATTTGGTAAAACATGCTATATTCTAATGAAAATTTCAATGACCCACCTTAAACTTGTTATTTTTGACTTCCAACAAATAATGGGATATGGATGGATTTTTAGGTTAGTATAAATTTTCATTGTACAAATGTAAATATCTGAACTCAAGTTAATTTTTTTTTAAGAATTTATTTGCTAGTCTTAAAGAGAGTCAAATAATTAATTTGAATTACACAATGCATGATTAATTATTTTTGAACTCTTTAAAATAAGTGTTTTTATTTAATTATTTTTGAATTCTTTAAAATAAATATTTTTACCAATAAATTTTTAATTTAATGATATTAAAGTTATCTTCAAAACTAAAAAACTTTAAATTTAAATTTTAATTGGTGCCATACTTTAAAAAAAAAAAAACTTTTTAATAGATATGTTTTTATATGTGGGAGTCAATGGTTGGGTTGGTAAAATATCAATTTAAATATTCTGTTCTATTTGGTATTCCATTTTCTTTTTCATATAGTTTTATGTGTTTTATATCATTTTTTTTTAAAATATTTTTGCAGTTAATAATTTTTTATTAATAATATGACACACATAAAAATATATGAAATAAAAAATGAAATATCATATAGAATAAAAAATCCGGATTGGTAAAACATGACCCACCTTAAACTTGTTAATTTTATTTTTTATTTTTTTACTTACAACAATAATAGGATATAGATGGACTTTTAGGTTAGTAAAAATTTCACTGTACAAATGTAGATATTTGAACTCGACTCTTTACTTGCTATTTTTTTAAGAATTTATTTGCTCAATTTTAAAGAGAGTGAAAAAAAATTATTCTGAATTAGACTATGTGAAATTAACTATTACGAAACTCTTTAAAATAAGTGTTTTTATCAATGAATTTTTGGTTTGGTGGTACTAAGTATCTTTAAAGCTGAAAAATCTTAAATTCAAATTCTAGTTAATATATATATATCTTTTTAATAAGTATAGTTTTATGTGTGGGAGTCAATGGCTGGTTTGGTAAAACATGCTCCAAGCTCCATTTTGGTTTAATGAAATTTTTTGTGTCCCACCTTAAAGTCATCAATTCTTTTTTTGAATTACAACAATAATGGGATATGGATGGTTTTTTAGGTTTCTAACTCTATTCTTAACTCACTAATTCTTTTAAGAATTTATTTGCATAATTTAAAGAGTTGAATTAATTATTTTTAAATTTTTAAAAATAAATATTTTTATCAAAGCATTTTTTATTCAACGATACTAAAATCATATTTAAAGTTAAAAAATGTTAAATTCGAGTTTCAATTAAAATTAAATTAAAAAATATATTTTTAATAAAAATATTTTTAAATGTGGGAGTCAATGGTTGGTTTGGTAAAACATGTTCCAAGCTCCATTTTAATGAAAAATTTGTGTCCCACCTTAAACAACTTATAATTTTTTTTTTTTGACTTACTACCATAATGGGATATGGATGGACTTAGGTTATTCGTGTATGATCCGCATCCTTATTAATTTGACCTTAACTTTAAACTCATATATTTTTATGTTACAATTTTGAGTTTTATAATATGAAAAATTTTATATTAAAATATATTATTTATTACATAAATTTTATTTTTTCATAAAAATAAATAATATATATAGATACCAATTATTCACTAGAATTAAATTTCACATGTCATATTAATTAAGTCTATTATTTTCAGCTATTCGGATTTTTTTGTCTTATTTTATGTCTTATTTTTTTTTATATATCATATCACTTATAAAAAAATATTAATTATCAAAATATTTTAAAAAAAATATATAAAATATAACAGATGATTCTAACTGTATTTTCAGATTATTCACTATAGATAGGTATTAGAAAATTTGCAAAGAAAGAAAAACAACTTTTGTAGTAAGATACAATATTCATTTATTTGATCTGCATCTGTATGATGCTTAGGATGTATGTCTTTTAGTAACCTTAACCCCAATTCAATTAATCATTTGCTCTTCTAATAATAGCCGCCAATCAAAAACCATAATTAAACTATTTGTTTTTTGTTGAACATAATTAAATTATTTTTGAGGGAATAAATAAATTATACCAGTGTTATTAATTAAGCTCTTCTATTGTTATCTAGAGTGCGATATTACTTCATTTAGAATTAATTGATGCACTTTATAATAATTTTTTTTAACAGATAACATTCAGGTACATGATTTTGATTAATAAATTAATTAAGCCAGCATATAACACGTAGAGTACATTTTCAATCAATTCTATTTGCAAATGCTTCAACTAACTCCCTCCGTTTTTTTTTATCTATCGATTTAGAAATTTATTAATTTATATTTTTAATTGTCATTTTAAATTTTTAAAATAATATTTATCCACTTTTTCCTATTTTATTTTTATAGTATTTAATTAAATTATAATAACTTAATTTAAGATAAGATTAAGAATATAAAATTAAATAAATTATTTTGAATCTAATTAATAAGTGTTTTAATATGTATGCAAAACTTTAAACGACAGAGAAAAAAAATAAAGGGAATAATATATATATTTGTTCGAGTCACTATTTTTTTGATTGAAGTTTGATTTTTTATCCAATTATAAATAATTTTTTTATTTATGAATTTTTTAATTTAAATAGATTTTATTTGAATTTACAAAATAAATTTAATACAGTGTATAAAAGTTGGACGTCATATTACTTAACTCCTAAATACTAAATTGTATATTAATGAACTTTTAATTAAATAATATTAGAATGATTTTATGACCGTCAAGTTTCGAGTTCAAGTTTCGGTGAAAGTTTAATTAAAAAAAAACACTCTGATATGCATTTGAATGTTGGGAAATTTTTAGGAGAATTCTTATAGCTAAGTCTTGACTGTTTACGTTAATACAGCCATCTTAATTTGAACTTCAATGGTAAGAAATCGGCTATAGGCCACCAATTTCATTGACTTTTTAAAAGGAATGTCCTATATGAGAATGCCATAATCACTATATATATTTAACTACCTTTCTTCATTCTTTCACTAAACCATTGTATAATTAACAACATTTGCTCTTTGTTCTCTCGTGTATCGATACAAAGGTAAAAAAAAAATATCAAGATTTTGCACATGCCTGCAACAGCGACAATGAAGATTTGTTATTATATTGTTGTGCTTTTAGCTTTAGGTTCTTTCATGGCTGCAGCTACTTCCATAGACTTGTCAACTGCTATTCTCATAAGGGTGGATCAGTCTGGTAAAGGAGATTTCAAGAAAATACAAGACGCCATTGACTCTGTTCCTCCTAATAATTCTGAATTAGTTTTCATTTGGGTTAAGCCAGGGATTTACAGGTTTGTAAATGCAACTTGCTATGTAATTGATACTAAATAACTTAATTAACATAATTTCATCTTTTCCCTTGTTAATTTGGTTCTATTAGCAGTTTTAACTCCCAAACTCACATTGCCTTTATTTTATATAATATTAGAAATATTTAAGCAGTATTAATGAAATTCAATTCAGTAGTACTAGAGTTATCTATAAAATTATGAGATTATAGTTTTAAACTCTTAACGAAGCATAAATGGATAAAATTATAAAAATTTAAAATTTTGACACCTGCCATAGCAGATAAATATTCGACCAATATTAAGCTACTAGTTAATCAGTGTATTAGGTGTGTAATACTTGTTTTAAAATTTCTGTTTCTTATTTTGGTTATTGTATGTGCATGTAAGCAGAGAAAAGGTTACTGTGCCAGCTGATAAGCCGTTAATAACATTAAGCGGCACAAAAGCTTCCAATACCATAATAACATGGAGCGATGGAGGGGACATTTTTGAGTCTCCAACACTATCTGTAATTGCTTCTGATTTTGTTGGACGATTTCTCACTATCCAGGTATATAAATAAATAAATATATATGTATAATTGTTTTTGTTTATTGCAAATTAATTTTTTGTAATGAATGAATTAATTAGTTAAATAATTTGTATGTTTGGTTATGTCCATATATAGAATACATATGGAAATGGTGATAAAGCTGTTGCAGTGAGGGTATCAGGAGACAGAGCTGCATTCTATGGTTGCAGAATTGTTTCTTATCAAGACACCCTTTTGGATGACTCTGGATCACACTATTATAGCAATTGCTACATTGAAGGTGCTACTGATTTCATATGTGGAAATGCTGCTTCCCTCTTTGAGGTATTAAGAGAGATACACAGATGCACATGCGTAGAGTCTGTTTAACATTAATGTTTTACTGGAGTCTAGTTCACTGGTACTGGAATTTGAGTCACAGTCAGAGCCAAATTTACCAGACAAAACATTGTTGTTTTACTAGTAATTAATTTTGTGTATGCAGAAGTGTCATTTGCATTCAGTTTCAAAAAACAATGGATCTATAACTGCTCAACACAGAGGCGCAGCATCAGAGAATACTGGGTATACGTTCTTGGGTTGCAAGATCACAGGCATTGGAACAGGAAGTTCATATCTAGGAAGGCCATGGGGTGATTATTCAAGAGTGGTGTTTGCCCTAACTTACATGTCTGGTGCTATTGTCCCAACTGGTTGGGATAGTTGGACTGGCCAAACTAAGCAGAGGTATACGTTTTTTATATGTATATACAATTGACAGTCTATTACCCAATACCAAGTGTTTGGCAAGAATTTTTTTTTTTTTTAAATATTAAGGATATATTTGATAAGTCATAATAAAATATAATGCAACAAAATAAAATATATTTTCAATGAATATTTAGATCTGACCTTATATTTTTAAATTTTATTTAATGATTTTGACTCTAAATCTGATGAAACTTAAAATTTTAGATCTATCTAAAATTTAGAACCAAATTTTGAATTTTTCAAGATGAATTAACTACTAGCCAATGTCATATGAAAACATTATTAAATGTAGCAAATGAGATATAATTAAAAGCATTAATTATTTATAATCTCATTCTTTAATACTGATTGTTTAAAACATGGCTTGACAATTGGTGTGTTTAATAATGTGTATAGTACGGTGTTCTATGCGGAGTACAAGAATTATGGTCCAGGAGCTGATATGTCTAAGAGGGTTGAATGGTCAAACAGCTTGTCGAGTGAAGAGGCCACACAATTCTTAAGTAAAGACATGATCGGTGGCCAAAGTTGGCTTAGGTCTACACCAAAGTACTTCAAGAGAGGCTCTACTATTATCAAGGCTCATAGTGGCAGCAGTAACTAGAAAAAAAAAATTAATTTAATACATAATTCTTTTTATTACTCCTCTGCATATAATGTGTAATTATTAATTAATTAATTGATTGTAATTTTTTCCTTTTTTTTACTCAATTTCATTATACATGTTCTTTTCATTTTATTAGCCTTTCCATGAAAAGAGAGTGGTTATTTTACAATTTTGCATAAAACATTAATTACATATATACCATATGTATAAGGATTTCTATTGGATATATTTTTAGCTTCATCTCCAATATCTTAATAATGAATTATTAGTTAGCACTGAATTTCAATAGTTATTGAAAAAAAATTTCGATTAATTTTTTAGTAATCAATAACTGCATTACATTCATTTGATTATTAACATATCTATTAGACAGTTAAGAAACAATTATTTATAAAAATTCTAATTTAATTTTTTTTAAAAATATAATTTTTTGAAATAAAAAAATAAATAAATTATCCTTTAAAATAATATTTAAATAAAAAATAAATATTAATATTAATATTTTATAATCATTAATTATATTAACAATTAATAATTAATAATAATTTTAATAAATATTTAAAATAATTAATTATTAAATAACAACTATCAATTATCAATAAATAACAAACAGCTATTAATAACAACAAACGAATACTAAATGGCCTCCGCTTTTTATACTTAGCTAACAGTTCACTCTTTTAATAACCAATAAAATTATAACACGAGATTTTCTCTTGTTAAAAATCTATATGCTTATTTTTTTTTTCTGTTTTTACACATTGAGCTAGAATTAAAATTTGAAGGGGACAAAAATTATAAATTGAATAGGTTCCAACAATATACTATATAGCTTAGAACTCAAATTATGTATTCTCTAAAGATTGATTACAATCATTTATGGTGGAAATTTTTATTAAAAAGCCACTAAATTCATTGAGTAATTTTCTATGATAAAACTTTAGAATAGTCCTTCAAACAAACAAAAATAACCCATTGAAATACAAGATTAGAGCAATTATGAGATGCCAATTGCTTTAGTAATGGCGAGGGGCTATGATGGCCGATGGATTCGAATGAAGAAGCATTGGATTGACAAAAATAGAAAATATTATCAATCAACTAAGATCACTATGGATGGTTTCGTACAAGCAACATGGATGGCCACAATGGGGATTTAGCTTGTTTCTGATTTTTTTTTTTTTTTGCGCAGAAAGAAGATGCAGAGACCAACGTGAAGAAAGAGAGAGAAGATAGGCATGTAGACTTTGAACGATAGAAAATCACATATTATGTTTTTATTGGTTGACTAAGCATCATATCTTGAGCGGGCATTTCAGTACTAACTAATAATTTCACTTCGTAATATAGATCTCATGTAGGGATGACAATGGATGGAGAATCATTGTTCTTTGTGGGAATTTATCTTGAATGGATGGGAATTTTTCTATTTGTCTTTCTATGGAGACGGGGATGAAAAATATTTTTTCTTCGTTAGCGGGAACGGAGCGAGGACGGAGTGTGGGATCCCCATCAAATAAATATAATAATTAATCAAATATAATATATAATTATATTAATTAATAACATATATATATATATATATATATATATATATATATATATATATATATAAGGTATAATTTATTCAATAAATAATTCTTATGAGATTATTGGAGTTTATTGAAAGCACTTATTAGATTAAATTTGTTGAAGTACTCATAATTTAATGTATGCTGAATTTTTTATAATTTATTAAAAAATATTACTGAATATTTTTTATGTATTAAAATATTTATATTTTAATTATGTTTGGTTGATGTTTTGTATGTTTGAATTTATTAATATTTTCTAAATAAATTTTTTTATATTTTTAGCTATTATTTATAAATTTTATAAATATAAATAAATTTAGTAATATAAAATTTAAGCGGGAAACGGAGATTCTCACAAGAACGGGGACGGGGACGAGGACGGGGACTAAATTATTTCCGTATATGAAACGGAAACAGGGAAGAGAATTCTCCGCTAAGACAGAGGTGGGGATGGGGATGATTCCCCTGCCCCGCCCAGTCTCATTGCCATCCCTAATCTCATGCAATAAGGCAAAATTTAAAACAACATGCTTTCAATCTCTTGTTTTCATAGAAAAAAATAAAAAGATTACATCACCCTGTGAGCCAAAATTGAGTTTGGAGTATTTTTTTTTTCTCAATGCAATAGATAATTTATAATTAATTAAAATATTTAAAATTAAAATTTCTAATTATCATTAGTTAATTTTACTATAATGATTATTAATTACAGTAAAAACTCTATATATTAATATTATTGGAATTCATAAATTTTATTAACTAAAACAAATATTAATTAATTAAATATTAATTTAATCTATAAATCCAAGTCGAAAATATAAAAAATTATTAATCCCTCTATTTTTTTTATCTGTCGTTATTTTGCACACATATTAAGACACTTATTAATTAGATTTAAAATGACTTATTTAACTTTATATCATTAACCTTATATTAAATTAAGTTATTATATTATAATTAAATGCTATAAGAATAAAATAGAAAAAAATGGATAAATATTTTTTTAAAAATTTAAAACGATAATTAAAAATGAAAATGAATAAATTTCTAAAATGATACATAAAAAATAGAGGGAGTAAATAATAGAAATTATCAATTTATTGTGTATTAATTTATAGAGGTTTTACTGTTTTAACTTTTGACCAAACCAACCTATGTGTGTGAAAAAGAAAAAGGAATTTATCAATATTCTATTCCATTTAATTTTCATATCAACCATACCATAGTATATAATTAAGTATTTATATCAATAGAGTTACTTATATCAATAGAATTACTTCTTGTGAGCATTAAAAGGTTCTAAATAATATTTCCAACAAATATAAAAACCATAGAATCTTAGAAGCAAGGTTCTTGATTGATAACTAAACTGTTGAGCAAGGAGAAAGGAACTATATATTAAAAAAGAAAAAAGAAAATAACTTACTATTAACTCTATATAAGAAATAAATGTGAAATTAAAACTATGATTAATATAAATACAATCACTTTTCCTTAACGGTAAAGCTAGAGGTGGTCACAGTTGGCTCAAAGTAACTCTCGTGCTCATTCATGGCTTACTATTTTAAACAAAACCATGAGAGGATTTGTGAGCTCTTCTTTTATCTCCTCTTCAAGTTCAATTCATACCCTCTTCAAAATCCTTATCAATTTCTTGCTTACAAGCTTTAGTTTCAACCCTTCACCTAATTTTTCTAACAAACTGATGTTCTATTTTTCTATTGACCACTATAAATTCCAATATAACTTTGACTTCCTTTGTCTCTTTCAATAACATATTTTCCTTTTAATTAGACCCATAAAGAAAAAAAATGGCTTTAAGTGAAAGAGTTTATAACATTCTCTTTCTATGCTTAATTGGAATTATAATCTCTCTACCAGTCCAAGCTGACGTTAAGAAATACCAATTTGATGTGAGTTATTGAAATTAATGACATTATAAGTTTACTTAATTTCTTTTTATTTTTCGATTCAGGTAATACCAATATTGTTTTTCTTGGTGCATTTAATTAAGTACTCGTCTTGCTTTTTTTTTTTTTTTAGATTATAGTGAAAAATGTTAGCAGATTGTGTCATGCCAAGCCCATTGTAACAGTAAATGGGAGGTATCCAGGGCCAACAATAAATGTCAGAGAAGGAGACAGAGTTCTTGTGAATGTGACTAATTATGCACAATATAACATGTCCATTCATTGGTAATGATTAGAAATACTGAAATTAATTAATACTATAGAACAAATATCAATTGAGATTTTGTAATAAAATTAATGGGAATGGAAATTAATGAATTTTTGGTGTTTACAGGCATGGATTAAAGCAGTTTCGTAATGGGTGGGCAGATTGACCTGCTTATATAACACAATGTCCAATCAAAACAGGCAATAGTTACACCTATGATTTTAATGTAAAAGGACAAAGAGGAACTCTTTGGTGGCATGCTCATATCTTTTGGCTGAGGGCTACTGTTTATGGTGCTATTGTTATTATGCCCAAACTTGGAACTCTATTTCCTTTCCCTCAGCCTCAAAGGGAGGAACTCATCATTTTAGGTAGGATTTCTTAACGAGTTTTGACTCAATGATATTGGAGATGTATGAAGAATTATGAATTTACGAGTTTGAACTCTTAAAGCCTAATTAACCTGAAAAAATTGGGTTCATAGTTTACATTTTTAAGGTATTTGGCTATGCTATATATAATTGTTCAAAATTGATTGTGTAGGAGAGTGGTGGAACAATGATGTAGAACAGATAGTTAATCAAGGGAACAAGCTGGGATTGCCACCAAATGCATCTGATGCACATACTATTAATGGGAAACCAGGACCACTCTTCCCATGTTCTGAGAAATGTGCGTGAAAATTTTGATTTGGGTAATAAATTATAAGGGTCATAGTGAACCAGTCGGGAGCGAACTGTCAGCTATTCGGTTCTGAAGAGCTAAATCGAATATGTTTCTTTAGAAATGGAAATTAACTAATGCATAAATTATATGTCTTGCAGATACATTTGCCATGGAAGTTCAACAAGGAAAGACGTACCTTTTAAGGATCATTAATGCTGCACTAAATGATGAGCTTTTCTTTGCCATTGCTGGCCACAACTTGACAGTAGTAGAAATTGATGCAGTTTACACCAAGCCCTTTACAACTGAAGTAATACTAATTGCTCCAGGTCAGACCACAAACGTTCTTGTTCAAGCAACACAATCGCCTGGCCGATATTTCATGGCTGCAAGGCCTTTTATGGATGCACCAATTTCCATTGACAACAAAACTGCTACTGCTATACTACAATATAAAGGCGTTCCAAACACAATACTTCCTCTCCTTCCACATCTTCCAGCACCAAATGATACAAATTTCGCACTTACCTACAATTCCAAGCTTAGAAGCCTAAACTATCCACAATTTCCGGCAAATGTGCCTCTTAAAGTTGAAAGAAATCTCTTCTATACAGTTGGTTTAGGAATGAATTCTTGTTCTTCTTGCTTAAATGGAACACGGCTCACTGCTTCTTTAAATAACATAACTTTTGTAATGCCTCAAATTGGTCTGCTTCAAGCTCACTACTTTAACATAAAGGGTGTTTTTAGAACAGATTTTCCAGATAACCCACCCACACAATTTAATTATACCAGTGCACCTCTTACTGCAAATCTTGGCACTACATTAGGCACCAGGCTTAGCAAAATTGTATACAATTCAACTGTGCAGTAAGTACTGCAAGATACAAATCTTCTCACTGTTGAGTCACATCCATTCCATTTACATGGCTACAATTTCTTTGTTGTTGGAACTGGGATTGGAAATTTTGATCCTAAAAAGGACCCAGCAAAATTTAATTTGGTTGATCCTCCCGAAAGAAACACAGTTGGAGTACCTACTGGTGGATGGACTGCTATAAGGTTCAGGGCAGATAATCCTGGTATTATATAAATATATTTGCGGTAGAAGTAATTAACTTCTCTAATCAGAAAAAATTGTTGTCTTAATTTTTTTTTCTTTTTGTTTGGTTTTGTAGGGGTGTGGTTTATGCATTGTCACTTAGAGTTACATACAGGCTGGGGTTTGAAAACAGCATTTGTTGTTGAGAATGGAAATGGCCCAGATCAGTCTATCTTGCCTCCACCTCAGGATCTTCCTCCTTGTTAATCCACATTACAAAACTTTGAACAACTTGGTTTCGAGTATTTGAAGAGGATGATTATTTATCTTTCCAACTGACAATTTCCATGTCATTATCAGCTTGAGAGGTGCAATAATTAGATTGAAGGCTTATGTACTCAAATGGAGTAACATAATTAAACATTTCAAATTGTAACTAATTGAAATTGAAATTGTTATTCAATAAAATTCTTGGTCTGCAATGGCCCTATGTCCTAAGTACAACAGAGCAATATCATGATAAAACCATCAAATCAACAATCTAGGATATGTTATTTTCCATTCGGGAATCAAAAGGTTATATTTCAGAATGTTTCAAAATAAAAGTGATAAAAAAAACACTGATGCTGAGATATTGCAAAGCAAAATTCTCTCTCATTCTCTCAATTGTCCAAATTTCAGACTACAAAGGAACATAAAACAGTAGAAGATGAAAAGAGATCACCACCAAACACATTAAACCTCAAAATGACAGAGAAAAAAAAAACATTGGAAATCTATTTACTATTATAAAATTCCAGGATAAGCCCCAAATTGTCTTCAAGAAGCTAAAATAGAAACAAGAATTACCAATAGAACCAGCAATAGTGCTCCAATCCAACAACCCCAGTTCCTTCTCTTCTGTTTCATTTGCTTAGCATAGTATAGCTCATTAGTCCCACCATTAATGTAAGTCCCAGCACGAGCTACATTCTCTTCGATATTGTTAATCTCATCACCTTGAGTCTCTACCAAAACTGCCATATCAAGAAACACTTGATGCAACTCGGTCAAGCTCCTTTGTATCTCCTTCAAAGCCTCATGCCTTTCTTGATTCTCCATTACCAAATCTACTTTCCCTTCAAAAACTTTCTCTTGTCCACCTCCCAAAGCCATTTTCTCTAACAATTCCTCACTGGGTTGCTGACCAGTTACTTTATAGTACCTTCTTTTCAGCCCCTCTTTATGATCTTTCAAAATTTGTGCTCTCAATTCTTGAAAATCATGCATCATTTCTCTTAATTTAAGTCTCAAGCCATTAGTTACTGAAACTCTAGTTCGATCAATGGGGCTACCTTCTTTATAAGCCATTGACAAACTACGATTCTCCATATTAGACTTGTCAAGTGATTCCAATCTTGATTTGATAATCTTGGCTTTTCGAAGAATGGTAACCATATCTGAGTTAATTCTGTCTCTAATTCCTTTAAGTACTTTGGTACTGTGAGTGGATTTTGAGTCTTCATTTAAGTCTTGAAGGTCAAGAAGAAGATTGGTGATCTCTTCCATGTCAATCTTGATTGCTTTTACTTCTTCAAAGAACTTTGTGAGGTTCTGTTCATCAGCAGGGTCTAATTGGCCCATCTCAAGATCTGGTTCTGATTCCAGGTCTTTCATGGCATGTTTCTTGAGTTCTATGTAACTGAGAAATGATTGAGTCATTAAATCATTCATCTTTGCTACGATTATAAATATCCACCTGCAAAGAAAAAAATAGGTTCAATTTCTTAAGAATTGTAACTGTCTTTTTTAATACTTATCAAAATTGCAGTGAAACAAGAAAGTCCATTAATAGATGAAATGAAAATTTAGAAAAATACCACCAAAGGTCAGTTGAACTGTAGTCGTTGATGCTTGCGGTGTTAATTGCTATTTCTCCAACCAGAAACCAGAAATTACAAATTTTGTAAAGAACTCGTTCACAGAATAACAATGCAGGACCATGTAAACTTCAAAAAGTACCGGTCTCTCAAAAAAAAATCATACGATAAATGAATTGTTAAACTTTCTTTTCCTTTCCAATTATCGATTGATTTTCTCTGCAAACAAACGAAACTTGGGTTTGAAAATTTTATACTTCTGCTTTTCTTTTAAATTCAAATTCAACCCAGAGTTCTTCAATAAAAAAAACAAGATTTAGAAATCGCAAATTCTAACTAGAAAAAAGAAAGAAAGAAAGAAAGGGGAAGACTAGAATGAAGAGAAGAAAGAAACCTTGAAGAAATTGATGATCTTTCAGAGAAAGAACAGTCCAAAGCTTTAGTATTTACTTTGAAACTGGCTCTTTGGGAATGAAATTCAAAGAGAAAATAGTGAAAAAATAATGGGTTTTGATTTTTGAGAAAAAGAGACACTCTCTGCAACTTATAAAGATAAAATCATATGAGAGAGAGAGGGGATCATGAATGGTTTTGGTTTCTGTTACGCTTTACTGGGTTTTCAAAATTCAAATTATGTTTCTGTTGCCACCACCACCAGGAAAAAAAAAAAAAAAAAGCCGTTTCAGTTTCAGTTATACTCTTGAAAAGTCCAATTTGGTCTGAACTAAACGACGACGTACTAAACCTGCGAAATAAAACTGATAGTAGACTTCGGAACAATCGCCGCGTTTACCAATTGTAGAAGCCAAGGAGACATCAATGGAGAAGAAAAGCAAAATACTGATAATTGGAGCAACTGGAAATTTAGGGTACCATTTAGCACAGTTTAGCCTCAAATTTTCTCACCCAACTTTTATCCTTGTTAGGGACTCTGCTTTCACTAACCCTATCAAAGTACAAAAGCTAAACACTCTCTGCTATGCTGGCGCCATAGTGCTCAAGGTCTCTTTCTCTCCATTTTTTTGGTGGGTTTTTCTATTTTAGTGTTCATTGTGATTTTTTTTTTAAATTTTGTTGGGATTTTTAGGGATCTTTGGAGGATGAGAGGAGTCTTGTTGAGGCATTGAAGCAAGTCGATGTGGTGATATGTTCAATTCCATCTAAACAGGTTCATGATCAGAAACCTCTTATCAGAGCTATTAAAGAAGCTGGGTCCATCAAGGTGGTTAATGTTACTCTGATATGTGAATTTACTGTAGAGTTTTCATTATTTTTGGTTTCTTCTTACATGGGTTTTATTTTTCATTTCTCCATTTTTTTTCATAACCCTTTTTCACTGTGGTTTGCTAGTACTAACAGGCATGGTTTTAAAAAAATGGAGATCTGGTATATTTATTCATAAAAGGATGAAATGTAAAAAATATGAGATAGAAAAAACCTAAATGGTGAGGCTTGGAAAGTTTGTTCTCTATTTGCTGACAGCATATAAGAAAACGTTGTCTTGACCCAAATCCTGTAATGGAAATGTGAACAAGTACTAATGACAAGCAATCGTTTTCTATAAATTTGATAAATGTAGGATTTTTTTCATATTTTTTATTTTTTTTCTTACCAACATTCTGAGCATTTTAGTATTGACAAACAATGTTGGCAGCCAGTTAACTGAAAGCATAGGTTACAGTAGTAGAATGTGGTCTAAATAACTAATTATTGGTTTATAAGAACTTTATTGGACAGCTTATTTGCATGAAAGATCTCTCTACACTGTCATTATAATGAAATGATTTTGTTAAAACATAAATGCTTATATTGATCTCTGTCATTAATCTTAATGGTTCCGTGTCTTCATAATTCTTATTTTGTTACAATTTTTTCAGTCTAAATTGTAAATAGAATGTCACAAAGCAAGTACTCATCATGGTTCTTGTTCAATTTTGGTATTGAAAGTGTTTAACCTATTGCTAGGTATATTCTTCTTGTTGAAAAGGGCCAAGAAGATATATTCACTCATAGTAGATCAAATGAAATTTCTTTAAGAAAGAAAATAAGAATTTTACCCTTTACCATTCCTGTAGTATATCTAATGCGATGTATGCTAAAAGGTATTTATGCACATATGCTAAGAGGGAAAGATAGAGGAATGCCAGATTTCCTAATAAAAGACTAGTTTCTCTTGTAAAATGAGAAAGATGAAAGTTTGAATTGTCACAGAGGTTCATTCCATCGGAATTTGGAGCAGATCCAGATAAAGTTCAAATATCGAACATGGACTACAACTTTTATTCGAGGAAATCTGAGATTCGACGTCTAATTGAAGCTGAAGTCATTCCCTATACTTACATCTGCTGTAACATGTTGATGAACTATTTGCTTCCATCACTAGTTCAACCTGATCTAAAGACTCCACCCAGGGATAATGTCACAGTGTTTGGAGATGGGAATGTTAAAGGTATGTGGTTCAAGATTCAACTGATCAACATTTGTTGATTTGGCCTTTAAGGAAGTTCTTACCTAGAAATGCTAATAGATGTTGTTTCATTGCAGGTGTATTTGTGAGGCAGGAAGATGTTGCTGCCTTCACCATTTGTGCAGTTGATGATCCACATACTTTAAACAAGGTGCTATACTTGAGGCCTCCAGGAAATGTCTACTCAATAAATGAGCTGGTTGAGATTTGGGAGAGTAAGATTGGGAAAAAGCTTGAAAAGAATTTTGTACCAGAAGACCAACTTCTTAAAATAATTAAAGGTATTTAAATTGTTGTATTGATGATAATCACCTGTAGGCTAGAGCAGGTTCTTGTTGTCATGCTAATGAATTCAATCAAAATGTAAACAACTTTCAAGATTAATTACTTCTAAGTTGCATGTACTCACCATAAAAACTAGATGTGACAATATTTACTTTTATTTGAACCAAAAGCATTAATATCGAGGGTAAGTTTGGATTTTGCTATAATGAAGCAAGTGCATAATGTTTGCTATATTTGAAAATATTTATTTTTATCCCACTTTCCCTGAATTGTGTTTGCTCGGAATTGAATTGGAATCTTTGCATTAGCCTGGTCAGATGCACGAGATTAGGGACTTGGTTACAGTTTGTGCAGAGAAATAAATTTCTGTCCTATCGTGGACTGAGATCCAATAGAATATGCTCGTCTTCTTTTTCGTCTTTTTCACCCTTATCTTGTTTACTTCATTCATTCACCCTTGTTTATGATACCAAAATTGTATAGCTTATTGCATTGCAGAGACTTTGTTATACCCAGACAACTAATAACTTTTTTATAATTGCATTGCAGAGACTCCATATCCAGACAACATGCCTTTTATTTTTATATACTCAATCTTTATAAAAGGAGATCACACATATTTTGATATCGAGTCTTGTGGAGGTGTAGATGGAATACAACTCTATCCAGAGATAAAATATACTGCAGTCAGCGAGTATTTGGAAACCTTATTGTAAGAATGTGAGTGATCCTAACTTCTAGCTTCTTTACCTGCTTGATACCTCTTTGATTTAGAGACTAACAGAAGATGTTTTGTCTCTATTTAATTGAAAAGGTAAGAAGGAATCATATGCACAAAGAATTCTCATTTATGTTGGTAGAGCTGATATGATGTGTTGTTTTGTTGTAATGCATAAACTGTCTGTACAAATTTGTACTGTATGTATTTTCTTTAATAATTGGTTCCTGCAAATGGCTGGAACTGTGTACTCCATTCGATTTCTCTTTATGCCAGTTCCTATCTTGATTCTGGTGGATTTACTTTAGCAGTTTTACCGATGGAAGACCTTTATATGTTTGGAAAAAAATGAATGGCAAATGTAGGATTCGCATACTTAGAATTCATTTATAAAAGAGTTTTCTGGTTTAGAATCATACAATTAAGAATATGAAATTCAATTGAATTTTATATAATTTCTATTCAAACAAGTGTAGAATTGAATTTTTAGAGATTTTTTTTCCCAATATACTGTTAACGTAATTAATTTATTTAGAAAAAGTATATATTCCCAATAACTAGAAATAAATAAATAAAGTACAAGTTATTTTTGATAATTATGCAATTATAATATATTATAATTAAAGTTGAGTTGCGTTGAGTATGATAATTATGTGTCTATTTCAGAATATAACAAAAAAAAAAAAAAAAAAAAAATGGAGGTGAGGAGAGAAAAAGAAAAATAAAGAGATGAAATGAGGAGGGGGAAAGAATAGAGAGAGAAAAAGAATGATAGAATGATAACATTTAGCTATGAGCATAATTAAATTCATAGAATTAACATGATGCTTGTATTTAAGTTTATATTATATGTATATTGACTAAGCATAAGGAATGAGGCTTTTATTTTATGAAGCAAATTGGTTTATATAATTATATTAACATTGTAGAAGTCATATTATTCCAATAATTAAAAAAAAAAAAAAAAGACTTTCTCTCAGGCCTTTTGGACATAATATTGGGCAGAATTGGAAAAAGTCATAGGTTTAAATGATCTTTCATTCAAACAATGTGAATGCATTTAACCTTCAACAAATATAGAATATTATATTACAAAGTAAACTTTGAATCCTCAAAATCTCAAACAAAACAAAGAGTAGTCTCATGTTTGAAGTGTTCTTAATTGGGGTCTTGAGTTTGTTTTCATACTAGAAAATCTTATTTCATGAGGCCAATCTTTAATTTACTAATCGATAATGCCTAGGTAGTAATGTCTTAATAAAATACATTTTGTTCTTCATTACACATTTCTCTAACATTTATCATATCCGTTTGTTTGACAGAATAGCAACTAAACTCTTTTGCTTGACATTTACCTTTGAATTCTCCAAAATATTATATATAAACGACTTCAAAAATTGGAATACAATAATTAAAAGTTCAACAATGATGGCTACGTCTTAATTGGGTGGTGAAACACTCATTTAAATTTTAAAATCTTTCTAGATGAGGTTTTTGGATGGTCGAATTGTGCTTAATCTTTCAACATCTCAAAATAAAGAAAAAAGTGATACTGATATAATTTTGATAAGGTCATTTTGACAGAATAACAATATAAAAAGTATTATTGAAATGTGTATTTTTTTTTTTAGCTATTTATAATGAAATTTCCTTATTTTTTAAATTTAAAAATGATATTACCATTTGAGAAATTTTTAGATCAACTTATTTTTTTAAGTAAAAATTATAAATTAATTAATAATTATTGGACATATTAACGTATTAATTATAATATAAATTTATGATTTAAATTATTAATTATTATAGTTAATAATAATCACTGTTGATAATTTATAATTTTATATCGTGATTCACTTATAATTTTTTTTATTTATATAAATTAAAATTAGATGATACGTATATCAAATAATATTTATTAAAATTTTAATTCATTAAGATATAAGTATTGAAAAATTATTAACTAATGTAGAAATTTATCTCATATATCTAATCGATGTATTTTTCATGACTATTAAGAACCTCATCTACTGTGATAAATTAAATAGTGAGTATAGAGAGATTCAAATTTTTCCTATACTCCAGCTTCAATATTGGTCTGCCCTTAATTTCAGTGACAAGTCATTGCCAATAGGCATATAAATTTTGAGCTTCCCTTTTGACTCGCTTATCAATCAATTTCTCTCTTTTCTTCATCTGTTTATCTCTGTTTATACAAAATCTCACCGGAAATTTTCAAAAATGGCCTCTAACAGCAAGATTCTGATCATCGGAGGAACTGGGTACATCGGAAAACACATAGTGGAAGCTAGTGCAAAGTCTGGTCATCCAACTTTTGCTCTTGTAAGAGAATCCTCTCTCTCTGATCCTGCCAAAGCCAACATCATCGAAAATTTCAAGAGCCTTGGTGTCAATTTCTTGATTGTATGTTAATTCCTAAACTCTTACTCTTTTTCTTCTTCTTCTTCTTCTTCTTCCCGTTTTTAATTTTTTTTTCTTTTACGATATTATTGAGATTTTGAACACCTGAACTCCTGCAACACCAGACATTTGAATACTAGACTACTAGTTTCTTTACCTCTGTTGGGTTATCAACTCTCGTTTATTTATTTGTGCAGGGAGATTTATACGATCATGAGAGCTTGTTGAAGGCAATAAAGCAAGTAGATGTAGTGATCTCCACAGTAGGTCAAATTCAGGTACCAGATCAAGTCAAGATCATCGCTGCCATTAAAGAAGCTGGCAACATTAAGGTACATACTCTGTTTCATTCCATTTTTATATTAGGATTTGAATGACATTTATCATTTCTTCTAAATTTTAATTTCCCTGTTTTTTCAGAGATTCCTTCCCTCCGAGTTCGGAAATGATGTGGATCGCACCCGTGCTGTCCAGCCAGTAAAATCAGCATTCGACGACAAAGTTAAGGTCCGAAGAGCTATTGAAGATGCAGGAATTCCTTATACATATGTGTCTTCCAATGTTTTTGCTGGGTATATGCTTCCCAGTTTGAACCAGTTTGGAGCCACATCTCCTCCGAGAGATAAAGTTGTAATCTTGGGTGATGGAAATGTTAAAGGTAAAATAAATAAATAAGATGATCACTGAGAATTTCATTTGTGATATTAATTTGTTAAGAAAATCTTATTAATTAGTTGGTTCTATATCTTTGATTTGATCTGCAGCAATTTTCAACAATGAAAGTGATATTGGCACTTACACTATTAAAGCTGTAGATGATCCAAGAACCTTGAACAAGATCGTGTATCTTAGACCTCCAAGCAACATCTATTCATTTAATGATCTTGTATCCTTGTGGGAGAAGAAGATTGGCAAAACCCTTGAAAGGATCTATGTTCCTGAGGAGCAACTTCTCAAGAATATTGAAGGTTCGTCCATGAATAAAAATGCATTTTATTAACATTTTACCCTAATTGCTTACTAGATACATACTTTTAAGAAGTTTGACATTATTGCTTGTTTGGAATTGCTGTGCTGCAGAAGCTGAATTTCCAGTGAATATAATCTATGCACTGGGTCACTCTGTTTTTGTGAAGGGAGATCAAACCTACTTTGAGATTGAATCATCATTTGGAGTAGAGGCCTCAGAGCTTTACCCTGATGTCAAGTACACTACTGTGGACGAATACCTTAGTGTGTTTGTTTGAGTCTTCCTAAATTTTAGGCTATCAATAATCTCCGCTTGCCATCTAAATTTGAGGGCTTTTTTTTTTTTTAATTTGCTTTTCTTATTTCTCTAATTGTTGCTTTAGCTTTCGTTGGCTTCTATAAAAATAAAATTTTAATGTTGTGATGCTACTGATTAATTTACATTTCTTTTGTTTTTTATTTTTGTTGAGCTATCTTGTGATTTAAGTGTGTCTGAATTATCTTAAAAATAATAATTTTATTAATTTATAAAAAAAATTTCATTTGACTCATTTAAATTCAGTTTTTTATATAAATTTTTTTTTTCATCTAAATATTATTTTTCAAGGAAAAAAATTTTCTCCAAATTTTTAATGTGAAGCTACATCATCTATTTGTTTATGTAATTTTTTATTAAAAATATATAATTTATCTATCGAAACATATAAACATGTCATTACTTTATGTAAAATATTCTAAAAAATTATAAAACCATATCCTATACATGAGTTGCATATAATTTAGATAAATTATTGTTTTCAATGAAAAGGGATATAATTTGCTATTCATATAATTTTAAACTGAAAAATATAATTTATCAATTGAAACACATAGATATGTTATTATTTTTTGTAAAATTTTCTAAAAAGTTAGTTACTTTTTTCAATAAAAAATTATATAATACGTTTTTTTATGTACTTTTTACGCTAGAAAATATAATTTATCCAATTAGATCATATAAATATAAAATTAACTTGTGTAAAAATTTTAGAAAAAAATTACAAAATTGTATGCTATAGAATTACTTAATGAAAAGTTAAATAATTCATTCATTCATATATTTTTTCACTGAAAAATATAATTTATCCATTTGAACATATATATATATATATATAAAAATAAGCAATTATTTCTTACAATATAAAATTTTAATTTTAATTTAGCCTTCAATTATATTAAGTTCCATTTCGACAACATGAAAATATTAATAATTCAAAAAATTTGAAAATAACTAAAAAAAATAAGCAGAGCAACATAATACTGTAGCTATCATGTTGTTGCTAAGCAATGTTTGGTTGGATTAATTTTTTATTTATTATATAATTCAAAGTGATTACTAATGAATGAATAGAAGTAAAATTGATTTTAAAAGTCATAAGAAAACATTCATGTTACCATTTTCATATATCATCATCATCAATACTGAATCACCCAAAAAAAAGAAAAAAGGAAAAGGAAAAATCATCATCAATGGTTACCAACTAGGTCAATGGGAAAAAAGAAAGTTATCATAATTTTAATTTAAATAATGTTTTATATTAAAAAATAATAAACCTAACCTTTTATTAGGAAAAATTATACCATATATGATTTTTTTATTTTTATTTCATTTTTATTATTGCTTTTTTCTTTCATTTTTATATTTTTATATTTTAAAAATACGATTTTTAATATATATTTATTATATATTTAATATATGTCATATTTTTAAAATTCTTTTTAGGTAAGTAGTATTTTTGAAAAAATATTTTTGCAATAATGAATATGAAATTTTTTCTTATTTTTTCAATATTTTTATAAAAATCTCTTTTTTTTTTATTGTATTATTCTTTAAAATTGGATTTGGGCTTAGGTGTTGAATCTGGAGTCTGACTGAACTTATCTGAGTCTGACCCGTCCCTCTAGTCATCTTGGCCTTAAATTTTAGCTAATCATAGTCTAAACCGGCCCATAGACACTTGGGCTTGTATAAGTCCAAATGCTATACATATATACATAATGTTGTTGTTTATTTTTGGAAAAGATACATATTATTGTTTTTAGAATTGCTATAATATATAATATTGGTAGTTTTATGAACAGAACATTTTCATTATTTTTTTTGTAAGCATTGGGAATGAAAGAATTCATCATGGATTTATTACTCAAAAAATATGTATTTACTGTTAAATTATATTTTCATACGCAATATTTTCATTACTTTGTCAATAAAAATTAAATTAAAATTTTTATTCGAGATTTCATTTTTATATAAGAAATTAAAGGTTTTTAAAAGATTTTTAGATATAATGAATTTATTATAAGGTGAAAATATTACTTACTTTCAAATAATATATTAATATTGCTGATTATTGAAAAGTTAAATTTCAAATAAAAATCTTAAAATCATTTTATTTCTTGGCATACAGTCTATTGGGATGGCAATTACTCCTACTTCCCTCTCTATTCATTATTATGCTTCTTATCTACTTATTATTATGCTTCCTATTGATATTTTTAATATTTAACCTTAGTTAACTCGAAGACTAAAAGGGATGGATAGGGACATAGGATACTATAATACCCTTTACCCATACTTGAAGTGTATTTTTATCCATTTGAGTAATAAATTTCAAATTCGACCCATATCCATAGGCTTTCGGGTAACTCATTAGTTAAATAATTATTAAATTATTTTTGAATATTTAAATATAAGTATATAATTGCTATAAATAAATATGTATTATATTCAAAGGAATCATATATATTAAAAAATAAAAATAAAAATACTAAAAAAATTGAATAATTTTAAAATTGTCTAGTTCTCCAAATGCAACATATTAGATACTCCTAACTAATAAGTTCAATTACATAACTCCTAACTTTGTGTATCTAACCTATGAAAATAGTTAAGGGATATTTGAATGTTTAATTATAAAATTTAATTATTGTTTAAAATTATACGTATCAAAAATTAAAAAGTTATGTAGTATTTGAATAAACATCAATTATCGATTCGTATTTTTCAAATCGATAAAATCAAATAACAGATTAAAATTACGATTATCAATTGAAAAAAAAATATTTTTATCTTAAATCATAATTATTAATCATTCATCCAAACATTCCATAAATTTAAAATAATATATCACAAGTCACTAAAAATATAACGTAGGATCTGTAAAAGAAAATGACAATGTTTATCAGTAATTAAATAAAAATTTATATTATAGATAAAAAATTAAATATGAAAATTCTTATACCCGAACATTCAATATTTTCATCATTATTATCATTATAAATAGTGGTATAATCATCCGAAACTAATAATGCTGAACCACTTATTTGAAAATGAGATAAATACATTAATAAAATAAAGATTATTTATATTCACTTGTGTATTTAATGCATGTCTCTATATAAGGAATGGGTATATGGGTGAATTCAAATATGGGTAAAATTCGATAGGGCAGGGTGTAGGTATGGGTATGAATAGGGTATTACACTATTCATATCCTAACCAAAGCCAATTTGGATATTACCCGCTTTAACTGGATAGGGTTGGAATGGATACTTACGAGTGGAGTACAAAATATCATCCTGATAGACTGATCTCAAACAATTAATGATGGTTTAAATTAAAAAATAAAAAAATAATTACTTATAAATTTTTTATATTTTATCATATTATGTTAAAATTTTTATATATATTTAAAATTATATTAAAAAAAATTTATATTTTAATTTTATTAAACTTTGAAATGATTTCATATATATTTTACCTCTTTTTCATTGGTTAATAATATAAAAATTAAATTTTAAATAAAATATTTAATTTATTATCCAAAATACTCCTATTTTCATCTACTACCTCCGGAGCTTTAAAACTCATTTCCCTAGTCTGTTTATCAAAATATTTCATGTGGTTGTATATATGGCTGATGTTCTAACATTAAAATCAAAGCTGAGTTTTTGTTTTAATTTGGGAAATTGTAACAGAACCCATCAAAATCCATTAAAATCGAAGATGAGTTTTTATATTTGGCATCTGAAACTGAAAATTTTTCTAATTCCATTAGATTTCCTCCTTTTTCTTCTTCTTCTTCTTCACTATTTGTCTTTGTTTCACTCTCTAGCTCTTCTCCTCCAAAGTCGTGCATTGATCCAGCACCGGGTTCATGCCTTTAGCATTGAAAGCACAGGAACCACAAGAGAGCTTTTTCAAATTCTTATATTTTTAGCAAATGTAGCCATACCATCATCGGTGATTTCAGGGCAGCCCCGGAGTTTAAGGCACTCAAGATTCTAGCAACGGATAGAGATAATAACAAAAGCATCGTCGTTTAAATTCATAGATTTGCGACCACAACACAAAGCCTTTCTTATTACCCATCACAATTGCATAGCCTTTCTTCTTTTTCTTCTTCTTATTACCCAATTTATCCCATGTTCCGGCTAATTGGAAAGGTATTTGCGAGACATCATCCGATTTTCGTGCTTTTTCTTGTAATAAAAAAATTAATAGATCCATGAGCGTTTTACAAAGGTCTTGTGTCATATTAAGGAAAACCCATTGAAGAATCGAGAGATTCAGCTTCTCCTCGAGACACAGAAGGTCATGGAACCCATTATGACCCCATTTGCAATCTCTTCATAATTCACCACTTCCTTTTATTTCTCACTCGATCAAAACAGAGGATTTAAGTCTTGTGCTCTGTTCTTTGAGATTCGATCGCCGCGTCATCTTTCTGGTGATTTTAGTAAAACTTGTTTATTATCAGTATCATCGGTGAATAAAAATAGTTGCATAAGCAGTGGGATCAGATGTTGTGGATTGCATCATCTTGATTTAGTTTCTATGGATTTCGTTTTATGTTATTTTATTTTGGGCTTAATTCCCAGTGTCCCAAGTTGAAAGTGCTCTTTGGATCTCTCTCTCTCTATGTTGCTCCACTTCATTTCTTCTTATTCTTCTTCTTTTGCTGCTTTTGTTGCTGCTGCCTGCTGTTGTTTTTCTCCTCCTTTTTTGTAGTTATTTTTCGATGAAAATTTGACTGGAATTTTCAAGATTTTGAGTGTTTCAAGTAATTGAATTTGTTAATTAATTTATGTTTTGAAAAGTTTTAATTAATTTATATTGTGTATTATTAAATTTATTGGTGGTGATGGTTTGGTTTAATTTTGATGTGATTGAAATTGATGATATTTAAATAAAAATTAGAATGAAAATAAGGGATGTTATAAATTTTATTAAATTTTAACATAATAATTTCAAATTTTAATTTTTATAATATAATTTTAAAAATATAAATTTTTTTTAATATAATATGATAAAATACATAAAGTTATAGTAATTATCCTAAAAATTAATAAAACTTCAATGTGGCATATTTTAAGGGTATTTGTGTTTTTTAAATTTTTATTTAAATATTTTTATTACTTCATATGTATAAAATAAAATTAAAATGTAGTGAAAAAGCAAATATGTTACAATGTGTTGCCAAAACAAATGAAAAACCGCACCTCTCACCAAAAAAAAAAACCGAAAACCCATCAACTCATTCCCTGAAATCTTATAATAACTTTTTAATACTGAACAATAATAATATTTATACTAATCCATTAAAAGAGGATGAGAATTCACCGTTCTTATGAATAGTAGAATTCAATAGATTTATCCTCTCTTTTTAAATAGCCTATATATCATCGAGTTGCTCTTTTACCCTTTGAAATTATTATTTTCTTTTATATATATATGTGAACAAAGTCTCAGAATATCAAAATAAGAAAAATGAAGAAGAAAGAAAGAATTAATTTGGTGAACTTGTGTTTATTGATGATTGGATCAGTATATATACAAAATGATAACAAGTATACATGTGATATTTTCTGTAAGTAAACTAACTATTTTCTGTTTTGTAAACTAGCCCAGCTAATATCCCAATAACAAATAAGTTAACATCCACCCTCAAGATGAACTTTGGTGAAAATCCACCAAATTCATCTTGGACAGTAAAGAATAGAAAAAGGGTGCAGACAAAGCTTTGGTGAAGAGATTTGCAAGTTGATCCTTACATGAAATATGAACAGTAGTGATCAAGCCTTGCTTCAATTTTTCACGAACAACATGACAATCAATTTCCAAATGCTTTGTTCTTTCGTGGAAGACAGGATTGGCAGCAATATGTAATGCAGCCTGATTATCACACAACAAAGAGAATGGCAGCTGAACTGGAAGATGAAAATCATGAAGTAAATATGAAATCCACTGAAGCTCACAAACACTAGCTGCCATAGAACGGTATTCAGCTTCAACTGTGGATCTTGAGATGGTAGTTTGCTTTTTAGCTTTCCACGAAATCAGATTAGAGCCTAAGAAAACACAAAATCCTGTAATGGACCTCCTTGTGTCAGAACATGTCCCCCAATCAGCATCACAGTAAGCAGTAACATTAAACTGAGGCTGTGTAGAAATGAAAAGACCTTTAGCAGGACACCCTTTTAAATATCGAAGTAGGTGTATAGCAGCATGCCAGTGAGGTAGTTTAGGAGAACTAACAAATTGGCTTAAGTACTGTGTAGCATAGGTGATGTCTGGATGAGTGAGATTAAGGTAGAGACGTTTACCCACTAACCGTCTATATCTATCTGGTTCTTCATAAGGATCACCATCATTAGCACTGAGTTTAATATTTCTGGGCAGAGGAGTAAGAGCTGGTTTAGCCCCTGTCATACCAGCTTCATTAATAATATCAAGAATGTATTTTCTCTGATTAACATAAGTCCCTGAATCTAATCTAGCAATTTCCATGCCTATGAAGTACTTAGCATAGCCCAGATCCTTGATTGTGAAAGTGTCATTCAAAAATTGTTTAACTTCAACAAGAAGATTCTGATATGGTCCAATCAAGAGAACATCATCAACATATACGAGAAGAGCAATAAAGGTATGATTAGACCCTTTAATGAACAAGCAGTTGTGATTTGCAGATTGGGAAAAACCAAATGCAAGAAGTTTTGAGGTGAATTCTTTGTTCCACTGTCTAAAGGCCTGCTTCAAACCATAGAAAGATTTCTGAAGTTTGCAGAGTTGACCTGGAAGAGCTTTATCATATCCTTGAGGTGGTGTGAGATAGACCTCCTCATCAAGAAAGCCATGCAAAAATGCATTATTAATGTCTAATTGCAAAAGTGGCCAAGAATTGACAGTTGCAATAGTGAGAAATACTCTAACAGTGACTGTTTTAGCAACAGGGGAAAAACTATCGAAATAATTTACCTCTTCAACTGGATTATAGCCTTTAGCTACTAAGCGGGCTTTATAACGCTCAACACTCCCATCTTGTTTGAACTTAACTTTATAAACCCATTTAGCACCAATAGGATGCTTCCCTGCAGGTAAATCAGTTAAAATCCATGTTTGATTTCTTTCTAAAGCATCCAGCTCTTTAGTCATAGCTTCCCTCCATAAAGGATCATGCCTAGCTTGATTATAAGATATAGGTTCTTGAATTTTAGACACTTGTGCAAGAAATGCTATATATGCAGGGCTAAAATTAGATGGTATGGTATA
>CANXYC010271834.1:0-14598 GCA_948193065.1 Aleurites moluccanus | reverse complement strand
CCTATTTTGTCTTATTATATAAGGCAAAAATGGGCAGAATTTTCTACCATTTTCTTCATTCTCCCGCGACCATTTTTCCTCTCCATTTCTTTGATTTTAAAGCAAAGTTTGTGACGAGAAATTGATTCAAATACTAAACTATAACCATACAATCATCAACCAACCAAAATTAACCATAGAAAATCAAAAATTTTGAAGAACAAGAAATGTGGAATTTTCGGCCATTATAGGTAATTTTCATAAGTTGATGTTTTGTTTATTTTTGTTTAAATAGATTTCTTTGGTGATAAAAGGAATGGGTAAATTGTTTAATTGCATCAAATGATGCATTAAACAATTTTCCCCAATTTAAAACCCTAAAAGTGAAGTTGTGTGAAATGAATTTTAGTATATGGATTAGGATAGGTAAATTGGCTTTAGAATAAGTCAATTGGATATTTATAGGAATTTAATTGATGTTCATTTCGTTGCAGAAAATTCGTTCGAGGAAAATCGATAAATTTGGCCTAAATCGAGGATTTAGGGATTTGCTAGCTATTGCGTAATTTTTGGTGATTTGGAGGCTTAGGTGAGTCTTATGTGCAACAATTTACTTGTCCAAATTGATAAACCGAACTCTGGAAATCAATTGTGAAAAAAGGTTCTTGGCTGAACCCTAAATGTGCCATTTTTGCCTTGTTTTGTTTCTATTGTTGGTTTGTGTTTGCTTGGCATATTTGATGCTTTCATTGAAGATTTTTGAGTTGTTTTATTGCCTATGGAATTGATTCCATTTGTGTGTTTGTTGATATTTGGGGTAATGTCGATATTGTGCCGAAACCATGCTGAAAAATCCATAGGCCAACCATTTGAATGCCACCGTCGCCAGCGACCCTGGCATGCCAATTGCGTCAACTTTCTGGACCAAAAATGACCAAAATATGTTTGTTCCCATTTTTGATTGTTAGACCTTTGGTCGTTGTTTAATTGATTATTATTGATGTTTTATTGATTTTAGGCTCATTAATCGATTCTGATGAGTAACTACTTAACTGCTATCGATTGTTTGATATCGAGTTTGTTGAGATTGGGGATACCATTGTTGCATCATGGTATCCACTGATGTGTTGTTTCTTGATATTGATCCTTATACGTCATAACAGAGCTACCAATTCGATAGGGTAGTGGGGAAAATACTGTCGACCTTGTGCATATTGTATTACTGATACCCTAGCTAGGAAATGGGTTATAAACCTAGCCATAAGATCTGATCCGTCTTATGATACAGATATTGCTACAGGAGATTGTATATGTACATATAGTTCACATATAGTCCAGATTGATTACTACAGGAGATTGTATAATTTTATACAATCCAGCCCTTTATCTGTTTTTCTCTATGGTACTGAACCTGTGATATTCTTATTGATCTATTCTGTCATTTTACTGTAAATGCTTCTATCAATTGATTATTATGAGTATTTGATATCAATGGTTCCTTTGTAAATCTCATTTTCATTTGCGATGCATATAGATTCACTGAGTATCTTATATACTCACCCTCTCATTGTTTCCTTATTTCAGGAGAGGAGTAGATTGCAGAATCCTGTCGTTCATCATCCAGGGATTTCTGCCAGCACTACTGATGTATATATATATTTTTTGTACTCTGTATTTTGGATGTTCATATCTAGTTGCTCCATGGGGTATGTATGGGTTATCTAGGACATGAATAGATATATATGTTTATGAGGATATATGAGATAGTATTTCAGAATGAATAGTATTTTATGATTGATTGGATATATATATGCATAGATATGCCGTGTGTAACAAATGATGGATAAATTTTATTCCGCTGCGATAAATATATATGTATATTGTGAATGTGATTGATACTGGGTTCTACGGGTGTCAGTCGCCATTGTCATCTCCCGTGCCCTAGGACCGTCGCGATCCGACTGCGGGAACGGGTCGTGACACCTCCAATGTCTTAGCTCGAACAACAAGATCTAAATGTGTAATAGCTCTAAATTCCAAATTAAATTATCCATAGAATAAGAACAAAACAAATAGAGTACAACTAGAAATTAATAATTTTCAATCAAACACAATCATAAGAAAAGGAAAAAAAGGAAAGAAAAAACAATCAAAACATAAATAGAATCCTTTACTATGATAAGCCAAACTAAAGAAGTAAAATTAATTAGATACAATACACAAAAGGATCTCTAACAACAAGAAAAGCCACGTTAGACATACGAGCTGTTAATAATATATCGTCAGCCTTCTTTTCTACCATCTCTCTATTAGTAATGACCTCGATTTCCAATATAAATTTTCCTATATAAGAATTCAATCCAATGATGTCACTTAATATGAATGATTATGAAAGGCATCATAAAAGAAAGATTGGAAAAGAAAGGTTTAAAGCAGTACCAGAGTGGAAAGTCCATCTGTGGAGAGGCCAAAGGATAGGAGAGAAATGTAGGCTTCCATGTACACCTTCTCACATTTCTTCACAGCTTCTAGACCTCGTAAAGTAATATCTTTCTCATCCCCCAATCCCATACCTATTATATACAACATCTCTTGCCTTCTTTGCTAAACTTTAACTGTCTGTAACAGTTAACATGACTCTTTAAGTTATTTTGAATGTTAATCTTCAATTCAGTTGAAAAAATAATGGTTGTCACTCAATTACTTATGCTCCTTGAATAGTTTTTTCTCTCTCATTTCATGGTTGGTTTTGACATATCTAGGTGCTCTCCATTATCTTAGGATGTAAATGAGCCAAGCTGAGCTTTCATTAGCTTGAACTCGACTACTTAATATTGTAACTTGAACTTGAGTTAGAGCTCATCATCAGCTTTAATTTAGACTCGAGATTGGCTAGTTTGAGATTTGCTATGTTGGAGCTTGACTAAAGCCAACTTATTTATAATATAAACTAGTTGGACTTAAATATTTTAAATATTTTTTAGATTATTTTGTATGTGCTTATACCTTTTCTAAAGGTATAATAAAGAAAGAGATCAATTTTTTATTATTTTAATATATTTATTATATAATGGATATCAGAGTAAATTGCTACAAAAATTTTGAAAATTTCCATAATTAAAATTTTATTCTTTATGATATAATCCTTAAACTAAATTCAGTAAAAAGTATACAATTTTTAAGATATTACAGTGCCTTACAATATAATGACTTAATAACTATAACACATTATATTTTGAAACTTTAAGAATAAGTAAAAAATTTATAATTTTATCTATAATGTCTTTGAATGTAAAATTTTAATTTTAAAACAATATGAACTAATATGTTAATTACGAAAAAAAAAAACACATTACAACATAAATTACGTCAAATTAACTAGTTCTATCAATTCCATAAAAATATTTTCTTGAATGATTCTTATAATTCTCCCATACAACTTGCTTTTCTAAAAACTATCATCATGTATATTAATATCCCAAGTAACATACATGCAAAACAAAGTCTGTGAGAGTCATCAAGAGAGTATACACTATCAACCTCATAAATAAATAAATAAATAACTAAACAGAGCGTCAAATAGACGATCATAGGGATGGCAATGGGGCGGGGCGGGGCGGAGGCGGGGGAACCATCCCCATCCCCATCCCCACCCCTGCCTTAGCGGGGAATCCCCATCCCCTTCCCCATTTCACATACGGGGATAATTTAGTCCTCATCCCCATCCCCATGAGGATCCCCGTTCCTCGTGGGGATCCCCATTCCCTGCTTAAATTTTGTATTATTAAATTTATTTATATTTATAAAATTCATAAATAATAGCTAAAAATATAAAAAAATTATTTAGAAAATATTAATAAATTCAAACACACAAAATCTCAACCAAACATAATTAAAATATAAATATTTTAATACATAAAAAATATTCAGTAATATTTTTTAATAAAACATTAAAAATTCAACATATATTAAATTATGAGTACTTGAACAAATTTAATCTAATAAATGCTTTCAATAAACTCCAACAATCTCATAAAAATTATTTATTGAACAAATTATTCCTTATATATATATATATATATGTTATTAATTAATATAATTTTATATAAGGAATAATTAAATAAATATAATAATTAATCAAGTATAATAATGGGTTTCCACAGGGATGGGGATCCCCACGGGGTGGGGAATACACTCCCCGTCCCCCGTCCCCACTAACAAGGAAAAAAATATTCTCCATCCCCGTCCCTATGGGGAGATAAATTAGGAAATTCCCACCCCGTTCAGGGCAAATCCCCATGGAGAACGGGAATTCCCCATCCCATTGCCATCCCTACTCACCTAGGATTGTTCATGGGTCGATTCGGGTCGGTTATTCTACTATCCGATTCGACATAACATGATAAATTTAATTTATTTGATAGCATTCGATTCGATTTTAACTTTATCGGATCAATTCGGTTCGGATTGGTTTTCCCTTCAATCCTACTTGACCCGACAAGAAATTGCAATTAAAGATAAACTCATTAACCTTTTGCAATTCAACATACAAAAACATGAAAACTGTGGATAAAAAGCATGAAACTTTTCCAA
This sequence comes from Aleurites moluccanus, assembly GCA_948193065.1. Taxonomy (NCBI): domain Eukaryota; kingdom Viridiplantae; phylum Streptophyta; class Magnoliopsida; order Malpighiales; family Euphorbiaceae; genus Aleurites; species Aleurites moluccanus. The sequence goes on along the minus strand of CANXYC010271834.1, from coordinate 10,026 downwards.
TTCAACATAAATTGATTAACTCTATCTAATCAAACTGTGGATAAAAAATATGAAACTAAAGATTCAATATAAAATGGGATTCCCATAAGCATACAAGTACCAAAAGTGGCCACAAACACAAAAGTAGGAGTACACCAGCAGATAAAACCAACAATTGCAGAACTATAAACATATTTCTTCAACCATCCTGTCTCAGTCTTTCGAAGCTCAATAATCTTGGACAGAAACTTCATTTCCCAAGCCTGCAGTTTGAAGATTCTCAGATTAAAACGCTCATGGGAAATAACATTTTCCAATATACATGCAACTAACTAAAGTTGATTTTCACTGTCACGAAATCCACCGATTTCAACTTCTTTCAGCTCAGTATGAACGCAGTTATCAACTCCTGCCACTGTTCTCTCTTCATCATTAGACAAGGTTGCTAATAAGGGTCCTATCTGTAACAAATAACATAATATCTGATACTATTGTATGCCCTATGAACCATATATTTTTGTAGATATTTTTGTAACCAAATCCTTATTGATTATATATATTAATATATATATATGTTTGTATTTTTCATTATGATGATTTTCATTTATATTGAGATGTAATATTCTAGAGTTTTGATTCAGTTACTAGACAGTGTATATAAGTACTGGACCGGCAACACCAAAAATAATTATATAGTCTAAGGAATTGGTTTAATATCAAATTTAAAGTTATTTTATCAGACACATGGGTAATGAGAGATAAAAAATAATGATATTTATTAATATAAAGAAAGTATGAAAAAATGTTAAAAATGATGAAAAATTAATATAATGGCAAAATCATAAATAAGTGAAATTTTATGGGCATTTTGAGAAACCACCTGTCTAGAATCCAAAATTTTTTCAAAAACAATATAATATTAAATTACAGCTAAAAATAGCCTTATTCACTCCTCACAATGATATATGAAATTGAATAGAATTTACATAATTAGTTATAGAAAACATTAGGGTCAAAAGTATAAATAATAAAAGTTTTGGGGTGAAAAACCTAATTTTCAAAACTTGCCACCTATATAAGCAACACTTAGTCATTTTTTGATTCATTTTTTCCATTTTCTTCTTCTCCCTTCCTTTGGCCGAACCATCCAAGCCTTCATCCAATAAATTTTCATGCCATTTTCCAAAGAAAAACTATAGAAAACTTGATTTTCAACGTTGATTAACCTAGTTCCATCCAATTTTCACCAAAAAAATCAAATGAAATTCAAGAATCTCAAATTAGGGATTTCGGCCTATACCTCCATACAAGGTAACTTGATGTTTTCTTCATTCTTTTAAGTTAATTAGATATTTTAGATGATAAATTAGGTGAATTTAGTAATTGATTGTATCCATTTGTTCAATTTGATGGAAAACCCAATTTCAAACCCTAATTAGGTTATGTAAAGAACCAAACCCTAGATTAAGCTTCTATAATCTATAATTAAGTTAGATTATGTTTAATTATATCTATTAGAAACTAAATTGATGATAGTTTTGGTGTAGAATCATGAGAAGAGCATGATTGCCAATTTTGTCTCCTTTGAATAAAGTTGAAGATTTGAGCTCAATTGTGGTAATTTGAAGGTTTAGGTGAGTTTGATATACATCATTTTACATACCTAAAGTGATAAAATGAATTATAGAAACTATTTGTGAAAAATTCATTTTGGCCGAATCATATATGCCTTTATCTTTTGAATTTTTTCTTTGATTTTCCAAGTCTATTTTGATCCATATTGTATAGTTATTTGTTGGACTTGAATTGCTTATTGAATTATCCATATTGTGAGCTTGTTGATTATTATTTGGGTATTGTTGAATTTTCATCAAAACCCTACCAAAATATTATTGGAAAGTTGCACATCAAGTGTTTGATAAAATGCCACAATGAATCTTTCATAGGACTACCAAGCCAATGCCATCGTAGCCAGCGACATTGGCTAGCCAATTAGATCAGTGTAACCGACATTGGTTGGCCACTTTTATTTCCAACCTTACTTGAATTCCATACCAGTTGTTATAATAACCATTGTTTCCATTGCTTATATATGTTCGATTGATGACACTGATTGAGCAATATAGAACTTATATGTCTATTGATGAGTACATTGTTATTTATCTATTCCTATTGATTAACTGCCAAGGTTAATGTTCCTTTTACTTTATCATATGTTGATTTGACTGAGCCGCCTTACTGATGGGGTAGTGGATGAGTACTGTCGGCATTGTGCATAACAAATGCTATGGACCCTAGTTGGAAAGGGTTAATATCCTAGCCATAAGGCTTGACCCGTCTTATGTAATTTACCTATGGATTATATAATGTTATATGTGTTAAGGCCCATTATCTGTCATTTCCACATGACTTACAAATTTATGACATGCTTATTTAATATTGATTAGTATTGTTATCCAATTTTTCTTCATATGTCAATTGGTGTGGAAAACCTGATACATAATATTTGCTTATCTCATTTTCTTGATGAATACCTAACCATAATATAATGTGATGTATATTGAACTCACTGAGTATTTTTATACTCATTCTATAGTAGTTTAATATTTTTCAGGTCAGGAGCAAAAAATAGGTTCCAGGTCTTCTCCTTCTGTGGAACCAATAGATAAAATTTGCAACGAAAACATTTGTACTCTGTATCTATGTAATATTTTAGTAGTCTATGGGTTTGTATTGGATTTAGTAGTGTGTATAGAACTTATTGTATGATATATATATACTGTTGAAGTATAATTGTTATATGAAGAGTTACATAATACAGAACAAAAAGAAATTAATTAACAGTAAAAGATAAATAGATATTTTAGGGGTTCTATGGGTGTTGGTAGCCATTGGCTATTCCTGTATCCTAGGATCGTCATGTTCCCATTTTAGGGCGTGACATGATAATACTGTCCATAAATATTTGTTAGATGAAATATTATCGGTTGAGGAGAATGAGGTGAATGTTCAATCTAATACAATTATTTTTAACTGTTCATGGTAGTTGGACTCTTATCTCGAGCCATATTAGATCTGGAAAGGTCATCACCTTCGTTTATCTTCCTAGTTAATACGGGTTACTAATAGTATGGAAGCGGCAAGTCACAATCTGCTTGACATGATGTTAGGATAAACATGTGGATACTCATAGGATGAGTGATTGAACTATGACACTAGATGATGACGATATGTAATTTTACTGTCAGTCAATCATCAGTCATCTAGATGATGATACTGCATATAATCTTTTGACTTGAGATGATATGTGTTTCATATATGGGTGGTTAAGGTTTGTTACTGCTTACATGATAGAGCTAACCATACACCGACATATGAAATGTGGTGGCCTTAGATAGTTTTATGTTGAGGCATTCCTCCAAGTAAATAGAGTTAAGATCTTATACCATCACATTCTTCTTGATATGAAATCCTTGGCCAAAGTGTTAACATCAATAATTAAGTTGTGATGTGGTTATAATTATCTTTGTATTAAGGTTTGACCAATCCATGACCCTTGCCAAGATCGGGATCTTAGAACGAAAGGATTAGAGTGCACGATAATCATGATCAGTAGATTCATAGAATATGGACCTATGTCTGAACATTCATATTCGGCTGGGTAGTCATGACATCTATTGCTAGGGGTTAATCATGATTTATGTGAACCAATCAGGCAGAGGGATTTTCTGGATTGGACAAGAAAGATTTCTTGTGATATTAAAATGTAATATCATTTCCCATTGCCAATCGAACATGAACCTAGAAAGTCACACAATATAAGTGCATTGCTTTTGACTTAATTATCTTGGTAATAAATATAATTAGATAGTGCAGGTTATTAAGTTAACGTGGTTGCTCGCATAACCGTTTGCTCAGTTTCCGGTAATTGAGGTTTATCGATTTAACCTAGTTTGCACAGTTTGTAAATGGTTGTAATACCCTAGAAAAAGCCTATCATAATCGCATGTTATTATTCTCAGTTTTTGGTTTGGAATCATCGAAATGAGTAAAAATAATTTTAGAGACACAGTTAGAATGCAAATGAGATACTATCCTGGAAAACATCGGTGTCAATAACACTGCCGAGAAAATAGCAGTTCGGTCGACAGATGAATTTCTGATTCTAACCAGGGGTAAAGAATCACATATATATATATGTGTAATTTTGGTAAAAAGAAAGAGGTGAAAAATATTTAAAAACACTGAAAAAGTAAATAATGACAAAACCATGAATAAATGAAACTTTGGGAGTATAGTGAAAAATTGACTGTCTGAGTTTCAGAATGGCTCTGAAACTATTTTTATAATAAAGTATAAACAAAAATAAGCTATTTGAATCCCCACTTTGAAATCCAATTCTCGACAGAATTGTCAGAATAAATTACAGAAGGAAATGTGGCAAAAGTATGATTTATGGAAAGTTTAAGGACCTAAATAGAATTTGCCATTTTTGATTTAGTATATAAGCATGCCTTATAAATTTTTAGTTCATTTTCTCTTCTTCCTTTGGCTTGACCGAACCATGCTCTTCATTTCCTCCACCATTTTTCATGCTTTTTCTTAAGAAAAACCTATAGAAAACTTGAAAGCAACTTTTGATTCTTCCATTTCCATACAAATTTCACTTGGAAAATCAAAGGATTTCAAGAACAATCACCTTAGGAATTTTGGCCTAACCATCAAATTGAGGTAATGAGTTGATTTGTTTGATTTAGATGTTATAGATGTCAAATAGAATGAGTTCTATGTTTGATTGCATCAATTAATGCATTTAATATTTTTCCCAATTTTCCAAACCCTAACCTAAGTTGTATGAATTAGCTATTTGATTTTGAGTTAGTTTATGTTAATTAAGCTTAGATTATGTTAATTGGAGGCTAATGGATGAATTATTTGTGATTGATTTGGTGTAAAAAATCAAAATTCACAAAGTTGTCAATTTTGCCTCATTTGAAACTTTAGGTGAAAAATCAATTTTGCAAACCAATTTGAAGTATGAGGTGAGTCTTTTATCCATCAAATTACATGCCCAAAGTGTTAGAAGGTTGATTGGAATTCATTCATAAAAAGGCCATTTTGGCCGAACCCTAATAAGGCATATTTGCCTTTGATTTTGCTTCATTTTTGCCTTGATTTCACAAGTTATTTTGATTCTTTAAATGTTGTTTATTGTTGTGTTTATAATGCCTATCATAATGCCTATATTGTGTGTTGTTGTTCATTATTGGGGCAATGTTAGAGTTTCACTCAAACCTTGTCAAATTGTCCATTCAAAGTTACACACCAAGTGTTTGAATGCCTAGCTCATTGTGTCATAGGCCTAACACTTGTTCATCCATTGACCTAACATTTGAATGTCATCGTCACCAGCGATATTGGCATGCCAATCGTGCCAACCTTTTGTTCATATATGACCAACCTATGTTCCATTCCATAGTTGTTTACCAAACCCTTTGTCATTGAATATCTAATTACTAATGCTATTTCTATGGTTATATTGCTACTTGAATTGATGGATAATGAATTATTGATACTTGGTGATACCATTGTTGTGTAATGGTATCTATTGACTTGTTCCTTACTTTCATTGATTCCGATATGGTTTGACAGAGTTGCCGCTCCGACAGGGTAATTAATACATATTGTCGGCAATGTGTACATTGTATAGTGATACCTTAGCTGGGAAGGGTTAATAGTACTAGCCATAAGACCTTATCAATCTTATGTATATTGACACATGATGATACATGTGATATAAGTTTCATGGCCCTACATCTGTCTTATCCATATGATATATCTTTCATGGTCTTGATTATTGATTCTACAACTATCTTTTGGAACTTGATTCCGTATTCTGATAATTGTGAGCAGACTGATATTATCATTCTATCTGCCTATTCTTATTTGATGTTCCAGTTCATATTTATTATCAATGTATATTAGATTCACTGAGTATCTTATATACTCACCTTTTCATTGTTTTCCATTTTCAGGTATAGAGTATGAGGCAGAAATCCCAGCTTTTGACTCTCTGTAGATTCCTGCGATGTCCTTAGTAGTGTAATTAATATTAAACACTGTATTTTTTTTGTATGTTCATATCCTAATTGCTCCATGGGTTGTATGTGGTATAGTTAGTGTATGAACATCTATGTATGGCATATTATGGAGTATAATTAATGTAATAGCATGATATAATGAATGTTACAACCAATAGCAGTATAATTTACAGACAGATTACAGAATACCAAAATGAATAGTAATTAAGAAAATGATTAATAAATTGATAATAATTGATGATTGCATGTGATATTGGGTTCTACGAGTGCTGATCGCCTCTGGCATCTCCCGCATCCTAGGATGTCACGTCTTAAAATGGGACGTGAGACGTGACAGAGGTGGTATCAAAACTCGAGGTTACACTTGAATAATAACTAGGTTACAAAGGAATAGTAAATAAGTATAGTATGGGTAGAGTTGAGTAAACCATGGAGCATAGGAATTTTTGTATCGTCCTTTATTATATTCATCAAGTATGTATGAGTATTCTGCATTTTTGTAATATACTAAGTACGTGTTCTATTTTCTGACAGTTTACAGAGATGTTCGACGACAGAGATACGGATACCAGTGAGGCAGAGGTAGCCTCTAATGAGTCTCTAGTCGGGGAATTTTCTATTTCAGAGGGACCATCGAGATCCCGAAAAACTATAGAGGAGACAGAGAGGAGTGATAACCCCTAGAGGATGGAGATGATGCGGGGGATGATGGAATTACGTCGGGAACTAGCAAAATTGAGGCGGGAATGATAGAATATGCTGCCACCTCCAACGCCAGCTGCAGTGCCACCCCATGTTGCACCAGCTGCAGTACCTGTTGCTCTAGCTCCTGTACAACCAGCTATGGTTCCTGGAGAGCCTATTGTACAGGAAGCCCACTGAGTTATCGATGAGGGCGTAGTATCTATGTTTAGCTTTTTGAAGCTAATTTTGCAAGAGTTCAGAGGTAACAAAGGCGATGAGCCAATCAAATTTCTTGAGCAAGTTGAGAAGGTAGTTAGGAGACTATTTTGTTCTGATATCAGGGCAGTAGAGGTAGTGGGTTTATAGCTTAAGGGGAAAGCCTGGACATGGTTTTCTCGACGGATGGATCCCAGACTGTATGGTGATCATCCTCCTACTTGGGAAGAGTTTAGACTATGATTGATGAGTTTCTGACAGAAGGGGTGAAGACCAAGAATTTGATACAGTTTGAGCAGCTTGAGCAGGGTATTAGGTCAGTGGAGGAGTATGCTGAGGAGTTTATCAGATTAAGTAGATATGCTACCCAGATTGCTCCTACCAAGACAGATTTGATCAGCAGGTTCAGGAGGGGTTTGCATGCTTCACTTTATAATGCCCTACTAGCTACAGAGTTCACATCTCTGACTACCATCATTGACAAGGCTAATCAAATGGAAAAAAAATACAAGTCTGAGAGAGCTAAGAGGGATCAGAAGAGGAAAGGAGGAAGAAAGGAGGACTCAGATCATAGGGTAGAAGAGGGGAGAACAGCTCTCAGTCTAGACAGATTGAGCCAGTGCCTAGGTTTGATCAGAGACCTCCATCTGGCAATCAGAGGAGGAGGACACAGAGTAGGGGACCTCTAATGCAGTATGCACCTGCTTATTCTCAAGGTTCTTCTAGACTTGCTGCACAGATGCCCAATGTGCCTATTTATGATTTTTGTGGTAGAAGGCATAGAGGGGAGTGTCGGCGACAAATAGGTGCCTACCTGAAATGTGAGCAGCATGGTCATTTTATCAGCAAATGTCTCTTATGGGGTGATCAACTGTCATTTTCTACAGTTTCTCAGCCTACTGTTCAGATGAGTCAGCATGTAGCTAGAGAGGCTCATGGTAGGGGTAGAGGCAGAGATAGAGGACAGGAACTGAGCAACAGTCAGGCCCCAATAGGCAAGGACAAGGGCGAGTTTTTATTGTCAACACTTAGGAGACACATAGATATGATAATGTGGTTACAAGTACTATTTTAATACATAATTAGATTGTTGATGCATTGTTTGACTCTGGTGCTACGCATTCGTTTGTTTCACCCCAGTTTGCACCTAAGTTGAATAAAGAGAAACAATTATTGAGTGTGCCTCTAAAGATAGCTACACCTATAAGGGAGAGTATAGAAGTAGATTATTATTATCCTGATTGTGTGATTGAGATAGATGACAATATTTTGCATGCTGATTTGATTGAATTGCATGTGTTAGAGCTTGATGTGATCCTTGGTATGGATTGGCTAATGACATATCGTGCAGTTATTGATTGTTATGAGAAGAGGGTTAAATTTCATCCTGAGGGGCAACCAGAGTTTGAATTCCTAGGTGATCGACGTGAATTTAGAGTTAGTTTTATTTCTGCTATCCAGGCTAGAAGGATGATAGGAAAAGGTTGTTCAGCATACCTGGCTGATGTAATAGATATGCAAAAGATTTATGTAGAGATTGATCAGATACCAGTAGCTTGGGAATTCTCTGATGTCTTCCTTGATGAATTGCCAGGTTTACCCCTAGATAGGGAGTTAGAGTTTGAGATTGAGGTGCATTTAAGCACCGATTCGATATCCATTCCTCTGTATAGAATGGCACCAGCAGAGTTGAATGAATTAAAGGTGCAGTTATAGGAGATATTGGATAGAAGATTTATTAGATTGAGTAGTTCTTCGTGGGGTGCTTCAGTGCTGTTTGTGAAAAAGAAGGATGGCTCTATGAGCATGTGCATTGATTATAGGCAACTGAATAAGGTGACAGTGAAGAATAAATATCAATTGCCACGAAGTGATGATCTGTTTGATTAGTTGTAGGGTGCCAGTCATTTCTCTAAGATTGATCTGAGATATGGGTATCACCAGTTGAGAATTAAGAAGGCTGATGTACCCAAGACTGCTTTCAGGACCAGATATGGGTATTATGAGTTTCTGGTGTTACCATTCGGGTTGACTAATACATCGACTGCATTTATGGATATGATGAACATAGCATTTAAGTCATTCTTAGATAAGTTTGTCATAGTGTTCTTTGATGACATTCTTATCTATTCCACGAATGAGGAGGAGCATTCAGAGCATCCGAGGATTGTACTGCAGACACTTCGGGAGCATCAGCTATATACTATGTTGTCTAAATGCCAGTTCTGGCTAATTGAAGTGTGTTTCCTTAGTCATGTAGTTTGTAAGGATGGTATCAAGGTAGATCCTCAGAAGGTTGAAGTAGTAGCAAATTGGCCTCGGCCTACCAGTGTTTCTGAGATCCGTAGTTTCCTTGGTATGGCAGGATACTACAGGCGGTTTGTGAAGGATTTTTCTAGAATTGTTGCTCCATTGACTAAGCTGGCTTGGAAACAAGAGAGGTATTTATGGAATGATGAGTGTGAGAGCAGTTTTCAGACTTTGAGGTCTTGCCTCATGAGTGCTCCAGTATTAGCATTGCCATCAGAGGATGAGAAGTTAACAGTGTATTGCGATACTTCCCGAGTTGGATTGGGGTGTGTTTTGATGCAGATTCAGAGAGTGATTGCTTATACTTCTCGACAGTTAAAGAAGCATGAGGTGAACTATCCGTGTCACAACCCACACTATAGGGTTGTGACGGTCCTAGGGCACGGGAATAAATCATATAACCAGTACCACGAAGAACCCAAGTTGCATGCTTTCATTTCACTTAATCATTTTTAGGACATTTTTTTAAAACACTTTGAGTTCACAAAAAATCGGACAAAGTCTCCTCTGTAATATTAACATACCCCAAATAGAAAAACATCACAAAAACACTTCTAATGTCAATATCAACTCCAAGTCAACCTCCAATGCACAATTCACATCAATTTATACTCATACAACTCATACTATACAACTCATATCAACTCATGTAATGACTTCATGTATCATAGGTCATTTAACAGTTCTCTATAATACTATTCATACATAGGCCAATATCTCATACAAGCTTACCACA
>CANXYC010271792.1:0-12494 GCA_948193065.1 Aleurites moluccanus | reverse complement strand
TATGTTATATATATATATTGATAGTGATATTGGGAATGATTATGGAGATCCAGAGGGATCAGAAAGTTGGAGATGAGAGTGAGTGTTATAGAAGTGTTATTTGTTTGTTTTGATTTCTTAGGCATAATCCAATTTTAGAGGAGATGTTGTCGAATTTTCTTCAGCATTTTTATAATTATATGGGTGATATTTGTTTGTAGCATGCCATATAGATAGTCTATGGGGTTCTATGCGGTACTGGTCTCTTATACATCACCCGTACCCTAGGACCGTCACAACTTTTGAGATAGGTCGTGACAAGTATACACATTATGCACTATAAACCATACTTTACACAATTTACCCTTTTTCCAATCCTTTATGCAATAATCACTTTTTATCACCACATTTGACTTACAATTCACATATTCATCACTTATATACCATATTAAGAACTCATATGCACTTGGTTTCACATTCCATATCAAACATACACCAATATTCAAGTTTAGCTTCCAAGTACTTATATCAATCAACATTTCCATATTTGAACTTATACATTTACACCATTAAACTATATTCAAACCTTACTTTCTCATTTGCTTTAACCTAACACATTAAACTAACAAAGTCCATATGGTTTGGCCAATATGGAATTCATTCCATTCATCCATTTTTCAACACCATTCAATCATACAACTTATATATACATCAATTATACATCATTCAAGCCTTTAAACCTATTAAACATCAAAACACAAATCATCATTCAAGCACCTCAAGTTTCAGTCCAAATGAAACTTCATCCAAATTAATTTCTTTCCATCAAATGATCACTGATTCATGTTAAACACATCAAATACACATCATTTGAACAAAAAGATCCATCAAAAACACACTTTTGATTCATACCTTTTCCTATTAGGGTTTTCTTTCCAACTTTTTGAATTCCTTCCAACCTAAACACATTTTTGTTACCAATTAACATCGAAGAACATCTTAATATCTTAATTAAACCAAAAGAATCACAAAATCACTTACTTTTCTAATAGTTCTTCAAAAACTTCAAAGCTTTGATTTATCAACTTTTCTTATTTTTCCTTTGAATCTATGGATATATTTGCGTTTAGAATGATGGAATTAATATGTTTGGATCAAAAAATGAAAGAAAACAACAAGGTTTGGTGTTCATCAATGGTGGCCGAACCATGGTGGAGAAGAAAGAGAAAAGTTTGAATGGTGAAATGGCTAAGAATGGTGAAGGGGTGGGAAAAATCCAGCAAAAATCATATGGTGTAATCCTATGCTTTGAGTTTATGATAGAAATCGTGAAACCTAGCTTACTAACCATCCATTTCTTCATCTTTTCATCCAATGGTTGGATTTAGGTTAGCCTAGGATGATACCATAGGCTAGCATACACTATATAAGTCCATAATTCAAAGGAAAAGACTAAACTACCCCCAGTTCAAATGAAAATCCCTAACCAAGCAGCTTTGACCTGAATTATTTTCTACCGGCTTTAACTTTTCAGCAATAATTCATTTAATCATAAAACCACTATTTTCATGTCTTAATATTCTTTTTTACTTTCAAATATGATGTTAATTCCATAAATTACTCAAGGGGTGTGAAATAACCATTTTGCCCCCAGTTCACCAAAAACTCAAATTTACCCGATTTCTTCCTAACAACTTTTAAACCCCCTCTATCCATTCAAACACATCATATAACGTGCATATCTATCAATTTCATGCACAAACACATAAAAATTCTCAAATTAAAGTCAAGCAAAAATTTCTCCTTAGGTTACCCTTTATGGTTTGAGTTATAGGTTTAACTGAGGTGTTACAATCTGTTAGACCTTAAGGTCTTCTTCATACTCATTTTGATGGTTATAAACAACAAATTATTAAACTAATAAGTTTGTTTTGTTATGTGCAAGAATCTCCAAGAATTTCTCTGAAGTATTGCAGGATGCTGCTTAGTCGCGGGTGCGACTTTAGATAAAAGCTTGGTCACAAGTGCGACAAATCCAATCACAGTCTTGAAAAGATTAAAGTCGCGAGCGCAAAATTAAGGTCCTGATAATTCAAGACTTCCAGTAGCTTCAAGGTGAACAGCATCCATCCAGTAGCGGCCGCGACACAAGAGAGTAGCGGGTGCGACTAAGTGAAGTCGCGGGTGTGACAGAATTATTTGCAGGCGCGAAATTAAAGTTTGCATAATTCAAAACATCCAGTAGCTTAAGATGGAACAGTGTGTTTTAGTCGCGGGTGCGACATGCTTCAGTCGCGGGTGCGACCAGGGATATTCACAGGACTGTTCAAGATTAGTCGCAGGTGTGAAGAAGTTCAAGCAGAGTTTGAAATTTGAATCTCACAAAAAGTCGCGGGTGGGATAGAATCAGTCACTGGCACGACGTGAAAAATTCAAATTCGGTGTTCTTCGAGCCAAAAAGAGTAAAGCTAGTTGCGGGCGCGACGGACCGAGTCGCGGACGCGACTCACCTGTAAAATAGCCGTTGGAGCGAATTCTTAGGAGCATTTATTGCGGGAAAATGAGTCTAAACGGCTCTTTCTTTACTATAGACTATAAATATGAGTTGATTTGTATTAAATAAATAGAGAACAACCTTTAAACAAGTTCATAATCATTTATTGCTAGATCATTCATATTTATTGTGCAAAATCAAGTTAGACTTGCATTTATTGTAAAAGGTTTTGTGTGAACCTAGTTTGAGAAAAACACATTGTATATGGTTAAAGTGTGAACCAAAACACTTAGGTTTGATCTTGAACCTGCAAAAGGATCAAAGGTAGTGAAATACTCAAGTGTGATCTTGAGGAGTGGACGTAGGCTTGTTTTTGGCCGAACCACTATAAATCCTTGTGTTGATTTTCTTCTTCTCTTCCTTATCATATTTTTAATTGGTTATTATTTTTAAAGACAACCAATTCACCCCCCCTCTTGGTTGCCAAAGGGACTAACAACTGATAAAGTAAACAATGACAAAACCGTAAATAAAGGAAATTTTCGGGGAATAGTGAAAATTCGACAGTCTGAGTTTCAGAACAGTTCTGAAACTATTTTTATTAATTAGTATCAATAAAAATAAGATGTTTGAATATTCACTTTGAATTCCAATTCCCGACGAAATTATTGGAATGAATTACTGAGCGAAATTGACCAAAAGCAAACTATAGAAAGTTGGAGGATCAAAAGTGAAATTTGCCATTTTATCTCACTATATAAGCAAGATTTAGAATTTTTTTGCGTATTTTGTTCTTCCATCCCTGGCCATTTTCTTCATTTTCCAATTCAAATTTTCTTTGATTTTGTGAAGAGAAAATGATGGAATCATGAAATAAAAACCATACAAACCTTTATCCATCAAATTCAACCATAGAAAATCAAGGAAATTGAAGAACTCCATCAAAGGGAATTTCAACCATTTTGGGGTTTAGAGGTAATTTATTATTTTGTTTGATTTTATTGTTTAGTTAGGTTAATTAGGTGATAGTAGGATTGGCTAAATGGTTTAATTGCACCAATTGATGCATTAAATAATTTTCCCTAATTTTCAAACCCTAAAGTGAAGTTATATGAATTGAATTTGTGCAAATGAGTTGGGATGTGTAAATTGAGTATAGAATAAGTCAATTGGATATTTATTGGTGATTAATTGATGTTCACATTGTTATAGAAAATTCGATTGAAGAAAATCACCGATTTTGGCCTGTATCGAGGAATTGGGGAATTGGGTGGCGAAGCGAGTTTGGTAGGTAATTTGGAGTGATAAGTGAGTCTTTTATGCATAAAATTACATGTCTAAATTGTTAGAATGACAATTGGAATCCATATGCAAAATGGCCATTTGGCCGAACCCTAATTGTGGCAAAATGCCTAATTTTGTGCTTTGGTTTTAGACTTGTTCTCCATGCCAATTTGATATGCTTGATGAAGATTATTGAGTTGTGGTTGTTGCCTATAAATTGCTTTCCATGTGTATGTTTATTGATAATTGGGGCAATGCCAATACTGTACCATAACCATACCGAAAAATCCGTAGGCCAACCATTTGAATGCCATCATTGCTAGCGACAATGGCATGCCAATTGCATCAACTTTTTGGATGCAAATGACCATTTTATGTTTAGTCCCATTTTTGGTCGCTAGACCTTGGGTCATCGTTTAGTCGATTATTATTGATGTCTTATTGACTTTATGCTCATTAAATTGAACTCTAATGAGTTATTGATACATGCCGATGCCATTAGTTAGAAATGGTATCTATTGATATGTTTATTGCTTCTATTAACTCCGAGGTGATTTGACAGAACTGCCGTTCTGACAGGGTAGTGAGTTCATGTTGTCGGCTTTGTGCACCTTGTATTGATTGATACCCTGTACTAGGAAGGGATGTCCTAGTTATAAGACCCGTACAGTCTTATGTTATATATATATAAATATATGTGATTTGTGCTTGGCACATCTCTATGCGTTTCATGGCTCTATATTTGTCATTTTCATATCTTCCATGTGATATTGATTCTATTGATATGATTGTTCATTTACAGTCATATTATGTGCTTGCTTTTATATTGCAGACACATTGAGCAGATTGATCCATTTATTTCATCTACCTACTGCTTATTGATATTCCATTATATGTTATTTGTCGATGCATATTAGATTCACTGAGTATTATATATACTCACCCTCTCAATGTTTGCCCTCTCAGGTGCAGAGTAGGAGGTAAATTTCCACCACATTTGACTCTTTGTAGATTCTGCAGATCTTGTGTCAGTGTAATATTATTAAACACTGTATTATTTTGTATGTTCCTATCCTAGTTGTTCTATGGGTTTTGTATGGTATAGTTAGAGTATGAGCATGTATGTATTGATATTGGAGTATAAATGTATAAGATATGAAAGTTACAGAATGAATGACAGAGTGACAAAATGAACAGTGTTTAAGTGAGTGAATGGTTATATATATTCTGTTATTGATTAATGATGGTTAAGATATGTTCCGCTGCGATATTGTGAGTGATAACATTATATGGATTGATGGGTTCTATGGGTACTGGTCACCTCGGCATCTCCCGCACCCTAGGACCGTCACAATCCGGCAACAAGTCGTGATAATGGTGGTATCAGAGCACTAGGCTTACAGATATCAGAGCTCTGTGTCTATAGATAACAGAGCATAGGTTACAGATGAATAGTAACTAAGTATAGTATGGGTAGAGTTAAGGGAACAATGGAGCATAGGAATTCCTGTATCGTCATTTGTTATATTCATCAAATATGTATAAGTATTCTATATTTCTGTAATATACTGAGTATGAGTTCTATTTTTTTGACAGTTTATAGAGATGTCTGACGTCGAAGATAGAGATACCAGAGAGGCAGAGGTAGCCTCTAATAAGTCCCTGGTCAGGGAAGTTTCTGTTTCTGAGGGACTGTCTAGATCCTGACGGACTATAGGGGATACTGAGAGGACTGATGACCCCTAGAGATATGAGATGATGAGGGGGATGATGGATCCGCGTAGGGAGCTAGTAGAGTTGAGGCGGGAACGATAGAATATACCGCTAACTCCAGTACCAGCAGTAGTGCCACCCCCTGTTGCACCTGCTGCAGTACCAGTTGCTCCAGCTCCTATACAGCCAGCTGTGGCTTCTGAGAAACCTGTGGTGCAGGGAGGCCACAGAGTGATAGATGAGGGTGGAGTGACTATGTTTAGCTTTCTGAAGCTAAACCTGCCAGAGTTCAAAGGAGATAGAGGTAGTGATCCGATGGACTTTCTGGAGGAGGTTGAGAAGGTAGTCTATCTTAGAGATGTAGAGTTGGTTGGGTTGCTGTTAAAAGGGAAGGCATGGGCTTGGTTTTCGAGGAGGATGGAGTCCATACTATATGGTGGGCATCCACCCTCATGGGCTGAGTTTTGTCAGGGGTTGATTGATGAGTTTATTATAAAGGAAGTGAAGACCCAAAACTTGATTCAGTTTAAACAGTTAGAGCAGTAGGACAAGACTATAGAGGAGTATGAAGAGGAGTTCATCAAACTGAGTAGATATGCTACTCACATTGTACCTACTGAGGCTGATCTGATCAGCAGGTTTAGGAGAGGATTACATGCTTCATTTCATAATTCTCTATTGGCTACTGAATTCACATCTCTGATAACAGTTATCGATAAAGCTACTCGGATGGAAGAAAAGTATAAGGCAGATAGGGCTAAGAGAGATCAGAAAAGGAAGGGGGGACCAGGATCCCAGAGTAGGCAGGGGGAGAGCAGCTCCCAGCCTAGACAGATTGAGTCAGTGTCTTGATTTGATCAGTAACCTCCATCTGGTAGTCAGAGGAGGAGGGTTCAGAGTAGAGGACCTTCAGTACAGCCTGTACCTGCATATTCATAGGGTTCTTCCAGACCTATTCCTCAAATGCCTGGTATACCCATTTGTAATTTTTGTGGCAGAAGGCATGGAGGGGAGTGCTGTAGATAGTCAGGTGCTTGCCTGAAGTGTGGGCAATATGGTCATTATATTAGCAGATGTCCCTTATGGGATGATCAACAACCATTTGCTACAAAGTCTCAGCCTACAGTACAAATGAGTCATAATGTGACTAGAGAGGCTCCTAATAGGGGTAGAGGTAGAGTACAAGGTCCTAGCAGTAGTCAGGCTCCAACAGGTAAAGGCCAAGGAAGAGTTTTTGCTATTAACACCCAGGAGACCCAGAGATCTGATAATGCAGATATATGTATGATTTTAATATAGAATGATATAACAAATGCATTGTTTGTCTCTAGTGTCATATATTCTTTTATTTGCATCACAATTAAATAGAGAAAGATAACGATTGAATGTGTCCTTAGAGATAACTATACCTATGAGAGAAAGTATAAAAGAATGAATTATTATTGTCATATGAGATGTGTTATTGAAATTGATAAGAACCTTTTTATTTGCTAATGTGATAGAGTTGCCTGGTTGCAACTTAATGTAATGCTTGGTATGAATTGGTTAACTACATATTGAGCAGTTATTGATTGTTATGAGAAGAAAGTCAAATTCCGGTTGCCAGAATTTGAGTTCCAAAGTGATAAGTATGAATCTAGAATTAGTTTCAATTATGTTATTCAGGCTAGAAAGATAACAAAGAAAGAATTGTACAGTGTATCTAGCATAAGTAGTGAATGTGTACAAGATTTCAATTTGGGATTGTTCGGACACCTATGGTCCGAGAGTTCTTTGGTATCTTTTCTGAGCAGTTGCAAGACACTTCTCAAAGATTGATTGGATAGTTAGAAGTTAAGAAAGAAAATGTACCCAAGACTATTTTAGAACCCGACATAAACACTATAAGTTTCTGGTATTGTCATTCGGGTTGATTAATACTCCAGCTACATTTATGGATTTAATGAATAGAGTGTTTAAGTTATGTATTGAATAAGTTTATAGATGATATCCTTATCTATAATATGAGTGAAGAGGAACATATAGAGTCCTTGAGGACTGGGTCGCAGACACTACAAGAACATCAAATGGTTGCTAGAATGTCTAAATGCCAGTTTTGATTCATGAAATGAATGAGCTAATTGATATGGGTATGGAGTTAAAATTGGTTCCATAACCCTCAGATCCCAGGATCGTAACTAGGCTCTTATAGCCCAATGTCGGACTAAGCCATTGTAAATTGATAATGTTAAAGTGACCTAAGATCGGGATCCATATTTTATGAAGTTAAAGAAAAATATTCAAAAATGATAAAGCATTAGAGTTCAGAGATGAGGATATGTGTTATGGAAGTTCAAAAATAATTGAGATCAATATTTACCATTGATTGAATTATAGAATTGAAAAGGATGTTCATTTAATATTGGTGATCATGTTCTCTTTAAATATCACCTATGGAAAGTGTTATAAGATTTGACAAGAAAAGAAGGTTGACACCAAGATACGTGAGACCATATAAAGTATTAGAAAGGATTGACAGTATAGCATAAAGTTTGGCTCTTCCTTTAGGTATGAACCATGTTATTGGGTATTCCATATCTGAATGCTATGGAATTATGTGCCAGAATTGTTCCAGGTATTGAAGTGCCAAATATTGGTGTTAATGAAGAAATGTCATAAGAGTAGAGCCAATAGAAAGTGTAAATCGTGAAGTCTAATAATTTCGAAATAAAGAAATTTCAATGGCAAGAGTATTATGAAGGAATCAGTATATGGAAAAAGTGTACATGGGAGAATGAATAAAACATGAAAGTCAAGTGTTTGTTCTTATTCCAATCTTCAGATTCATGTTTATTTTAAATTCGAGAATGATTTTTTTTGAAGGAGAGTACAATGTAATACCCTATAAATGCATAACATGTTTTCGTGAATAAAGTTCTCAGTATATGGATTAAAATTATCGAAATGGCTAAAGATAATTTTAGAAACTCAGTTAGAGCGAAAATGAGAAACTTTTTCGAAAATTGTCGGTACCGATATCGCTGCCGTAAAAATAGCAGTACAGTCGACGGATGAATTTTTGAATTGGGATTGAGGGTAAATGATAATATATATGTATGTGGGAATACAGTAAAAAGAAAAAAGAGAAAAATGTTTAAGAACACTGATAAAGTAAACAATGACAAAACCGTAAATAAAGGAAATTTTCGGGGAATAGTGAAAATTCGACAGTCTGAGTTTCAGAACGGCTCTGAAACTATTTTTATTAATTAGTATTAATAAAAATAAGATGTTTGAACATTCACTTTGAATTCCAATTCCAGACGGAATTATCGGAATGAATTACCGAGTGAAAAAGGATCAAAAGCAAATTATGAAAAGTTGGAGGACCAAAAGTAAAATTTGCCATTTTTGTCTTACTATATAAGCAAGATTTAGAATTTTTTTTCCTATTTTGTTCTTCCATCCGTGGCCATTTTCTTCCTTTTCTAATTCAAATTTTCTTTGATTTTGTAAAGAGAAAATGATGGAATCATGAAATAAAAACCATACAAACCTTTATCCATCAAATTTAACCATAGAAAATCAAGGAAATTGAAGAACTCCATCAAAGCGAATTTTGGCCATTTTGGGGTTTTGAGGTAATTTATTATTTTGTTTGATTTTATGGTTTTGTTAGGTTAATTAGGTGTTAGTAGGATTGGGTAAATGACTTAATTGCACCTTGATGCATGAAATAATTTTTCCCAATTTTCAAACCCTAAAATGAAGTTGTATGAATTGAATTTGTGCAAATGAGTTGGGATGTGTAAATTGAGTATAGAATAAGTCAATTGGACATTTATTGGTGATTAATTGATGTTCACATTGTTGTAGAAAATTTGATTGAAGAAAATCGTTGATTTTGGACTATATCGAGGAATTGAGGAATTGGGTTGCGAAGTGAGTTTGTTAGCTAATTGGGAGTGATAGGTGAGTCTTTTATGCATCAAATTACATGCCTAAATTGTTAGAATGACAATTGGAATCCATATGCAAAATGACAATTTTGGCTGAACCCTAATTGTGGCAAAATGCCTAATTTTGTACTTTGGTTTTGGACTTGTTCTCCATGCCAATTTGATATGCTTGATGAAGATTATTGAGTTGTGGTTATTACCTATAAATTTCTTTCCATGTGTATATTTGTTGATAATTGAGGCAATGTCAATATTGCACCAAAACCATGCCGAAAAATCCATAAGCCAACCATTTGAATGCCACCGTCGCCAGCGACAATGGTATGCCAATTGCGTCAACTTTTTGGCCGCAAATGACCATTTTATGTTTGTTCCCATTTTTGATCGCTAGACCTTTAGTCATCGTGTAGTTGATTATTATTGATGTCTTATTGACTTTATGCTCATTAAATTGAATTCTAATGAGTTATTAATACATGCTGACGCCATTAGTTAGAAATGATATCTATTGATATGTTTATTGCTTCTATTGACTCCGAAGTCATTTGATAGAGCTGCCGTTCCGATAGGGTAGTGAGTTCATGCTGTCGGCTTTATGCACATTGTATTGATTGATACCTTATACTAAGAAGGGATGTCCTAGTCATAAGACCCGTACAGTCTTATGTTATATGTATATATAAATATATGTGACTTGTGCTTAGCAAATCTCTATGCATTTCATGGCTCTATATCTGTCATTTCCATCTCTTCCATATGATATTGATTCTATTGATATGATTATTCATTTACAATCATATTTTGTGCTTGCTTTTTATATTACAGATACTCTGAGCAGATTGATCCATTTATTTCATCTGCCTACTGCTTGTTGATATTCCATTATCTGTTATTTGTCGATGCATATTAAATTTACTGAGTAACATATATACTTACCCTCTCACTGTTTGCCCTCTCAGGTGCAGAGTAGGAGACAGATTTCCACCATATTTGACTTTTTGTGGATTCTGCAGATCTTGTGTCAGTGTAATATTATTAAACACTGTATTATTTTGTATGTTCCTATCCTAGCTGCTCCATGGGTTTTGTATGGTATAGTTAGAGTATGAATATGTATGTATTGATATTGGAGTATAAATGTACAAGATATGGAAGTTACAAAATGAATGACATAGTGACAGAATAAATAGTATTTATGTGAGTGAATGGTTATATATATTCTATTATTGATTAATGATGGTTAAGATATGTTCCGTTGCGATATTGTGAGTGATAACATTATATGGATTGATGGGTTCTACGGGTGCTGATCGCCTCGGCATCTCCCACACCCTAGGACCGTAGTGATCCAACAACGGGTGGTGACACTCCTACTCCTACTCCCACTCAAGACTTGTTGATTGTCAGTTCTCAACCATCCACACTTGAAGATGATTCTTCAATTCCAGTTGACTCAAGTCAAACACATGGCAAGAATCAAAATGAAAGTGAAGAAGGATTGACTTTGGGCACTAAACGAGGTTTAAAATCAATTGTATGGAACCATTTCAAAAGACAAAAGTTAGATGATAAATGGAAGGCTGTATACAACTATTGTCAAAAAAAACTTGGAGGAGATACAAAGAATGGCACCAAGCATTTACATGATCATTTTGCAATATGTCCATTTAGAAAAACAAGGGACATAAAGCAAACATATTTGAGATCTAAGAAAGATGTCGATGGAAAAATTTCTATTGGTCCTTACATTTTTGATGAGGAAATTGTAAGAAAAGAATTGGCTACAATGATCATCTTGCTTGAGTATCCTTTAAGTATGGTTGAACACTATGGATTTCGAAGGTTTGTGGGTGTTATTCAACCATTATTTCAAGTAGTTTCTCGAAATACAGCAAAAAGTGACATATTGAAGATTTATGAATATGAAAAATAAAAAATAATGAAGTTGCTTGATAAAAATAAGAGTAGATTTTTATCACAATAGACATGTGGACAATAAGAAATCAAAAGAAAGGATTCATGGCTATTACAGCTCATTATATCGATGAATCTTGGAATCTACAAAGTCGAATTATAAGGTTACATTCTTTTCATCTTTTATATATAATTTATTTTTCATATGTTATATGCAATTATTAAATACTTATTTGTTTGGCTCTATATTTATTTCTAGAATTTAATTTATGTCATGCTTTATACAATTAGGTTCATCTACATGCCATGCCCATATAGATCTGAAGTGATTTGTGATGTTTTTGTTGATTGTTTGATGGATTGGAATTTTGATCACAAGTTATCTACTTTGACAGTTGATAATTGTTCAATTAATGATACAATGATCAATTTAATTTTAAGTAAATTATTGAAGAAATCACTTTAGATAGATGGGTCATTATTGCATATGAGATGTTGTGCTTATATTTTGAATTTGATTGTTAGAGATGGTTTAGATGTTATTGGTGATGGTATTGAGAGAATTTGTGCTAGTGTTGCTTTTTGGATAGCCACTTCTAAAAGATATGAAAAGTTTGAAGAGACGGCTCGTCTATTGAAAAATCCATGCACTAAAAAGTTAGTCTTAGATTGTAAGACTAGGTGGAATTCAACATATATGATGCTTACTATTGCTATTTGCTACAAGGATGTATTTAGTCGCTTAAAACAATGAGAGCCTCTTTACAATTGTCTCCCACTATCAGAAGATTGGAAAAGGGGAGAAGAAGTTTGTGATAGATTGAAGTTGTTTAATACTGTGACTGAGTTATTTTCGGGGACTAAATATCCTATTGCCAATTTATATTTTCCAAAAATTTGTGAGATTAGATTGGCTTTGAACTGATGGATTTGTTATGGAAATCTGTGTGTTGAAACTATAGCATAAAAAATGATATAAAAATTTGATAAGTATTGGTCTCAAATTCATGGTATTATGGATGTGGCAACTGTTTTGGATCCTAGATATAAACTTAAATTGTTGCACTATTATTTTCCTCTTCTTTATGGTGATAGATTGGCAAAGATTGAAATTGAAAGGATTGAAATGCTTTGTTATGATTTGGTAACTGAGTATTCATCCAAATTGAAAA
>CANXYC010271787.1:0-11536 GCA_948193065.1 Aleurites moluccanus | reverse complement strand
GATATTGGCATATGTATGAATGATATTACAGGGAACTGCCATATGATTTGTGATGTATGAAACCATTATATGAGTTGATAAAGATTATGTATTGTGAGTCAGCATAAGTAAGAACTGATGTGAGTTGTGTATTGGAGGTTGAATTGGGATTTGATATTGACATTAGAAGTGCTTTGTTATGTTTTTTCTATTTGGGCAATGTTAATATTACAGAGAAGACTCTGTCCGATTTTCTATAAAACTCAAAGTGTTTTGAAAAAAAATATATATATATATATGTCATAAAAATGATTAAGTGAAATGAAAGCATGCAACTTGGGTTCTTTGTGGTACTGGTTATGTGAATTATTCTCGTGTCCTAAGACCATCACAGCCCTATAGTGTGGGTTGTGACAGAGTAGCTAGGATATGAACATACAAAATAATACAGTGTTCATAATATTACACTGACACAAGATCTGCAGAATCCACGGAGAGCCAAAAGAGCTGGGATATCTATCTCCTACTTTGCACCTGAGAGGGCAAACAGTGAGAGGGTGAGTATATATGATACTCAGTGAATCTAGTATGCATCGACTAAAAACAAATAATGAAATATCAATAAGCAGTAAACAGATGACATAAATTAGTCAAACTACCCAAAATGTCTGTAATACAGAATCAAATACAGAATATGACTATAAGTAAACAATCACATTAATAAAGTACAAATCACATGGATAAGATGGAAATGACAGATACAGAGCCATGAAACACGTAGAAATGTGCCACGCACACATCACTATATATATATATGTATAAACATAAGACTATACAGGTCTTATGACTAGGACATCCCTTCCTAGTATAGGGTATCAATCAATACAATGTGCACAAGGCTGACAGTATGAACTCACTACCCTATCGAAATGGAAGCTCTGTCAAATCACCTCTGAATCAACAGAAGCGATAAACACATCAATAGATACCATTTCAAAATAATGGCATCGACAATATCAATAACTCATCAGAAATCAATTGGATGAGCATAAAGTCAATAAGACATCAATAATAATCAATTAAACGATGACCAAAGGTCTAACGACCAAAAATGGGAATAAACATAAAATGGTCATTTGCAGCCAAAAAGTTGATGCAATTGGTATGCCATTGTCGTTGGCGACGGTGGTATTCAAATGGTTGGCCTAATGATTTTTCGGCATGGTTTTGGTGCAATATTGATATTGCCCCAATTATCAACAAACGCACACATGGAAAGCAATTTATAGTCAACGACCACAACTCAATAATCTTCATCAAGCATATCAAATTGGCATAGAGAACAAGTCCAAAACCAAAGCACAAAATTAGGCATTTTGCCACAATTAGGGTTCGGCCAAAAAGGGTTTTTCACATATGAATTCCAATTGACATTTTATCAATTTAGGCATGACAATTGATGCATAAGAGACTCACTTATCACTCCAAATCACCTAACAAACTCGCTTTGTTACCCAATTCCTCAATTCCTTGATATAGACCAAAATCGGCGATTTTCTTCAATCGAATTTTCTACAACAATGTGAAAATCAATTAATCACCAATAAATATCCAATTGACTTATTCTGTACTCAATTTATACATCCTAACTCTTTTAAACAAAATCCAAACTTACAACTTCACTTTAGGGTTTGAAAATTGGGAAAAATTATTTAATACATCAATTGATACAATTAAACCATTTACCCAATCCTAACAACACCTAATTAACCTAATTAAATC
Organism: Aleurites moluccanus; assembly: GCA_948193065.1. Taxonomy (NCBI): domain Eukaryota; kingdom Viridiplantae; phylum Streptophyta; class Magnoliopsida; order Malpighiales; family Euphorbiaceae; genus Aleurites; species Aleurites moluccanus. The sequence goes on along the minus strand of CANXYC010271787.1, from coordinate 9,775 downwards.
ATAAAAACCAACAAATGAACCACTTACCCAAAATAGCTCAAATGGCCAAAATTTCCCCTTCCTTTGTTCTTGAATTTTCTTGAATTTCTATGGCTTAATTTGATGGATAAAGGTTTGTATGGTTTTAAATTCAAGATTTCAACACTTTCTCTTCACAAATTTGAAAGAAAAATAAATTGGAATGGAAGATGAGAGTCATGGCTGAAATAAAGAGAAAATAGGCAAAAACATTTCTAAGTCTTGCTTATATAGTAAGACAAAATGGCAAATTTCTCTTTTGGTCCTCCAACTTTCTAAAATTTGCTTTTGGTCCTTTTCGCTCGGTAATTTATTCTGAAAATTTCTTCGGGAATTGGAATTCAAAGTGAATGTTCAAACATCTTATTTTTATTAATATTAATTAACAAAAATAGTTTTAGAGCCATTCTGAAACTCAGACTGTCGAATTTTTACTATTCTCTGAAAGTTCCCTTTATTTACGGTTTTGCTATTGTTTACTTTATCAGTGTTCTTAAATATTTTTCTCATCTTTCTTTTTACTATATTCCAACATGCATATATATATTATCATTATCATTTATCCTCAATCCAAATTCATAAATTTATTCGTCGACCGTACTGATATTTTTACAGCAGCGATATCGGTGCCGACGATTTTCGAAAAAAATTCTCATTTTCGCTCTAACTAAGTTTTAAAATTATTAAAACTATCATTAGCCATTTCGATAATTTTAATCCACATACTGAGATCTTATTTCACAAAAACATGTTATGCATTTATAGGATATTACAGAGTGAGTCAAAAGTGTTAACATGAAAAATGTTCCTTTATGTGTTATATAGATGGCTGTAAAATTTCAAGGAGATTGGATAATTGTAGCTCAAGAGAGATCTAAATTAATCAGATATGCCCGGATAGTACTTGGAGAGTAAAGTCAGGTTGAAATTTAGAAATTCACCATAAATTGTGTAGATCTCCTTTTGACATGAATTTTGGATATGTTAGACCCCTAAGTGTCTATGTTAAGTGACAAAAAGAATGGAGGAGTTTGGATGTCTGTATCTCATCTACGAGCTGGTTTAGTGTGAGTTGGCGAGGAAGGTTTTTCAGCTTGGCAGAAATAGTTAGTGCGAGCTAGCTCCTCGATTTCGAGAGATACAGAGGCTGATCGAGCTGAATAAGTGAGATTAGAGAAGTGGGATTTGTCGAAGTGGGATTTGGAGAAGTGAAATTAACAAAGTGGATTTGCCGAAGTGGGATTTGGCGAAATGAGATTAGAGAAGTGGGATTTGCCGAAGTGGAATTTGGAGAAGTGAGATTAGCGAAGTGGGATTTGCTGAAGTAGGAATTGGCGAACTGAGATTAGCGAAGTGGGATTGCCGATGTGGAAGTTGGGGAAGTGGAGATTGGCGAAGCGAGATTGGAGAAGTGGAATTAGCGAAGTGGAATTGGCGAACTAAAAATTTGGCGAAGTGGGTATTAGTGAGGCAGTAGACTATTTATTAGAGAAGCAGTAGCCATTTTCTCACGATAACTTCCCTCTTTTCTTTCTTTCTTCTTCATTTCTTCTCCTATCTCTCTCTAATCTGTTCCATTTATTTTATAATGTATTAATACTCAGAATTAATGCATTAAATTATTAAATTATCGTATTCAAAGTTTTTGATCATCATCTTCAAGCTCAGATCCTTCAAGAACTCATTATTGGGGGAAATAAGGTGATTTTCTCCAAACTTCATTTTCTTTTTAGAATAAGATTTTTGGTGGATAGAATAGATATTTATGAGTTGTATAGAACCTATTATGAGCATTTGAGACTATTAATTTTGAGTAATATGGAAGATCCCAGAATTTATGAATTTTGAGATTTATGAATTTTGATGAATAGTGACGTGAATAGTAAGTATGTTTTTAAATTTCAGATTTTCTTTAAGAGATGAATTAAATTGATGTTAGAAAACAATAATAGAGACTATAAGAAGGTTAAAATTATAAGGAACGATATTATGTACTATTAATTTAGGAAACCCTAATTTTGAGTATTTGGGGAAATTGTCATAGGAGATGAGAACTCAAGAAAATAGAGGAGATTATTGAATGTACAAGTAATTGAGGAAAATACAAAGATAAATTGCTTTGAGGTAAGTATGAACATTGCATATGCATATTGTTTCTTTGAAATGGATTGTTCAATCCTTCCTAATGTTTACATATATGATTCTCATGTTATGAAACATTGTATTATTGACCTATTAAATGAAATTCCCATGATGTTCTCAAATAAATGATAAATTGTTCCATGTAATCACTTTATATATATTGTAAATGACTTAGTCATTCTTCCTTGGGCCAAGCTCATATGAAACCTATTTGTCAACTTGAATGAATTCATGTTTATATGTTGATGGTCTTATGAACAATATAGTTCTTGTAAAATTCAAGCTATATGACCCATGATATGTATATGTATAGAATGCTCTTCCCAATGAGAGTAAATTCATTGGTCCATTGTGCACTTTGAGAACCTAGCTGATAGGGTTTTTATCTGCGTTCCACCTAGAAGGGACCATGAGCTCTAGGCATATGCCTGGCCAAGCATATATTTTGCGATAAGGTAGCAAGGACTACTGATACGCTCTATTGTGATAAGGTAGCAAGGCTACTGATGCACTCTGCAGTTCTATCATATGATCTAACAGTGCTATTCGATTATGAGCACTTATGTTCTTGTAAGTATAACCTTATAATACTTTTATATCCATGTTCCTTTGGCTTAACCTTTACTTTGCATGTTCATATCTTACTGAGCTGAAGGCTCATTCCTCTTCTGTAGATTTCAGGTGATAGTGTAGCTCGAGAGGGAGCTAGTTTAGAAGACAGAGCTTCTTGATTCATTCCTCTAAAAAGACTCTATGTAATTATTTTGATATATGTTCATTAGTTTGTATTATGGAATTGTATGTATGAGGAGTATACTCTAGAGCTCCGTAGTTAGATGTTGAGGATAATATTATTTTAATGTCTGAATTGTTACAATTTAGGCTGCCCTTGTTCCTTATTGATGTGGGATGTATCTTTTGATCGGTAAGGAACAAGAGGAAATCATATGATGATGAATGTAAATGTATGAATGGTGATTGCATGAATCATAGAAATAAGTATTTATGATGATAACTATATATGATGTGGATATGTAATATGTATGAGATTTAGGATCTGAGTGTTTAACGGACTTATGGTGGCCTTAAGCCTACCCTTGTCCTAGGACCGTCGCACCACTAGAGCTGAGGTGTGACAAAGGTGGTACAGAGCTATAGGTTTGTAATCCTTAAGGCTAGTATAAGTGTTGATTAAGATAACTACGGAGCATAGGATTCATGTCACGTTAATGTTATGTATTCCTTTGGTATAGATATGTGTTAATCTTGTGTTTTGAGTCTAAGTTTGCTTTGTTTCTCTTATCAGTATCGAGATGCCTCCACGACGTGGTAGAGGATGAGGTCGAGGTCGTCCTATATGAGATTTGCCTTCTGAAGAAGGTTCTGTAGGTGGAAATGCAAGAGATGAGGTTCCTCCTGTGCCACCAGTAGATGTGGCTAATATGGCTCAGCAATTAGAATAGCTGCAAAAGAACTATATAATGATAACTGAGTTCATTACTCATCAAAGAAAACAACAGGTACCTCCAGTACAGGCTCCAGAGATTCTTGTTCCTCCAACAGTTCCACCACCCGCTGTACGTCAAATGGAAGAGGTATTATTCAAGAGATTTCTTAAGCTTAAGCCCTCAGAGTATAGAAGTGAGGTGGATCCTACATATTTCCTAGAAGAAATCAAAGAGAAAGTACAAATTCTACAGATTCCTGATAGAAGAGCTATAGAGTTTGTGGGGTATTTAATGAAAGTTGAGGCCAAGGATTGGTTCAAGAGAAGTATTTCTGGTATGCTTCGAGGAAATGAAGACCTTTCTTGGGAGAGATTCAAGGAATTGGTGCTGAATGAATTTCTTTCAGAAAGAGTGAGAGAAGCTAAATCTATAGAGTTTGAAAGATTGGTTCAAACACCTAGTATGCGTGTTTCAGAGTATGCCAAGAAGTTCAGTCAGTTAAGCAAATTTGCTCCAGCTTTGGTACCTACAGAAGTGGCACGAATTTAGAGGTTTCGCAGAGGATCAGTGGCTCCACTATTTAAACTCCTAACTGCTCTTGAGTTTGACTCTTACTCTAAGCTGGTGGATAAGGCTAGGGTAATTGAGAATAGAGAGATGGAAGCTGAAACTGAAAGAGCTGAAAAGAAGAAAATTAAAACAGGCAGTTCTTCTAACCAAGGAAGTGGAATGAAAAGTATGGGAGTGACTCATCAGTCAGCTTCTAGGAGTGGGTATAGAGGACTTTCAGAGAGACCACAGCAGAGTCGGACTACCCCTGGACCCACTTCTCAGATGAGCCATGGTTCAGCTAGCTTTGCACCATTTAGGACTCCTAGACCTTTGTGTTCTACATGTGGTAAATTTCATAATGGCCCTAGTCATTATGTGGCAGGAGTATGAATTATGTGTGGACAACAAGGTCATTTACTCAAGAATTGTCTACAACCATCATTTGGAGGTATACCTCAGGCTTCTGAGACCACAGTTCAGATGAATAGGGAGAGGAGTGATAGTCAGCAGCCAGGTGTAGGCCGAGGCATTTTAGGCAGGACTTTAGAAACTGGCAGAGGGTCAGGTCAGTATGTGGCTCAGGCTTCAGGGTCAATTCCCATGGGTAGAGGCAGAGGCAGAGTTTTTGCTCTAGTACAGTATGAGGCCCAAGCATCTAACACAGTTGTTATAGGTATTCTTCCAATCCAAGCTTTGAAAGCTAGAGTGTTATTGATTCAGGAGCTACGCATTCTTGTGTGTCATCATATTTTGCTAAGAAATTGCATGTGCCCTGTGAGTTGCTTGAAACCATGTTGATTGTTTCTACTCTTTTAGAGGAAGAGATTGAAGTTCAAAACTTTTATTCCTCATGTATGGTTAACATAGGTGGCAAGAATTTGAATGTAGATTTGATTGAATTGCCTGTGTTGAAATTTGATGTGATTTTAGGTATGGACTGGTTGTCCAAGCACTATGCTACCATAGATTGTAATGGGAAGAAGATATTTTTCAAGCCAACTTCAGGTGAGAAGTTTGAATTTCAAGAGGAGAGGAGCGAAGTACCATACAATGTGATATTTGCCATTGGGGCAAGAAGGTTGTTAAGAAAGGGCTGCCAAGGGTATTTGACTTATGTCCGGGATACTCATAAGGAAGTGAAAGACATGGAGCAGATTTCAATAGTTAGTGAGTTTCCGAATGTATTTCCTGAAGAATTACCAGAGTTGCCACCGGATAGAGAGATAGAGTTCGTTATCGAGTTGCTATCTGGCACGAGTCTGATTTCTATTCCTCCCTACCGTATAGCACCGGTTGAGTTGAAAGAATTGAAAGTCTAGTTGTAGGATATGCTTGATAAGGGATTCATTAAACCTAGTAGTTCATCGTGGGGAGCACCAGTACTCTTTATGAAGAAAAAAGATGGTTCTATGAGATTGTGTATCGACTATAAGCAGCTTAACAAGGTTACCATCAAGAACAAGTATCATTTACTAAGGATAGATGATATGTTTGACCAGTTGCAAGGTGCTAGTCATTTCTCCAAGATAGACTTGAGGTCGGGTTATCATCAGTTGAGAATTCGGAATGAGGATAAATTGAAGACGGCTTTTCGGACCAAATATGGACACTATGAGTTCTTAATGTTGCCATTTGGATTGACTAATGCACCAGCCGCATTCATGGACTTTATGAATAGGGTGTTCAGTCCATTTTTGGACAAGTTTGTCATTGTATTCATCGATGACATCCTTGTATATTCTAGGAGCAAGGAAGAGCATGAAGAACATCTTCGGATTGTGTTACAAACCTTGAGGAATTATAAGTTGTTTGCCAAGTTCTCCAAGTATGAGTTTTGGCTCAATAGTGTTTGTTTTCTTGGGCATGTGGTGAGTAAGGAAGGACTTAAAGTTGATCTGAAGAAAGTGGATGCAATCCTTAATTGGCCCAGACCCACAAATGTTTTCGAAATTAGAAGTTTCTTAGATTTGGTAGTGTATTATAGGAGGTTTGTGCAAGATTTTTCTAAGATTGCAACACCTTTAACCAAGCTTACTCAAAAGCAAGTGAAATTCCAATGGACGGATGCTTGCGAAGGGAGTTTCCACAATTTAAAGACTCGTCTCACCACGACACCTATCTTAGCTTTGCCATCTGGAGAAGGAGGATATGCGGTGTATTGTGATGCATCAATAGTAGGACTTAGTTGTATGCTTATGCAGCATGGTAAAGTGAGACAGTTGAGGAAGCATGAGGTGAATTGCCCTACGCATGATCTTGAGATGGCTGCAGTTGTATTTGCATTAAAGATATGGAGGCACTACCTGTATGAAGAGAAGTGTGAGATCTTCACAGATCATAAGAGCTTGAAATATATATTTTAGCAGAAAGATCTTAACCATAGGCAAAGAAGATGTGTTGAATTGCTTAAGGATTACGACTGTGAAATCTTGTACCATCCGGAAAAGGCTAATATAGTGGCGGATGCTTTGATTAGAAAATCTTTGGGAAGTTTATCCCATATCCAAGTTAGTAGGAGATCTCTAGTGAGAGAGATGCAGAGTTTGCATGATATGGGGATTAGATTGGATCTGTCAGATATGGGTATGCTTCTGGCTTATTTTTAAGTTAAACCAGTACTTATTGATCAGATAAGAGAAGCGCAAGATAAAGATCCTCAGTTAGTAAAGTTAAAGAACGATGTGGGAACAAAGAGATATTCAGGCTTTGCCATGGTTGATGGTGTAATGAGACTGGGTAATAGATTATGTGTTCCATCTGTGGATGGATTGAGAGATGTAATTCTCAAGGAAGCTCATTATTCTAGCTACTATATATATCCAGGTGCAACAAAGATGTACTACTACATCAAGAGTTCTTATTGGTGGAGTGGAATGAAAAGAGATGTCGCAGAATATGTAGCTAAATGTCTAACTTGTCAGCAAGTTAAGTTCGAGCATCAAAAGACTTATGGATTACTTCAACAGCTACCATTGCTAGAATGGAAATGGCAAAGAGTGACTATGAATTTTGTGGTTGGATTGCCAAGGACTTCAAGAGGCCATGATTCAATATGGGTTATTATTGATAGATTAACCAAGTCAGCTCACTTCTTGCCAGTCAAGACGACTTATACGGCTTCTCAGTATGCACAGATTTATGTCGATGAGATTGTCAAACTGCATGGAGTTCCAGTTTCGATCATCTCAGATAGAGGTACTCAGTTCACCTCGAGATTTTAGCAGAAATTACAAGAGTGCTTGGGTACACAACTTGATTTCAGCACAGCATTTCATCCACAAACAGATGGACAATCAGAGAGGACCATCCAAACTCTAGAAGACATACTGAGGATGTGCATTCTAGAGTTTGGAGGAAATCAGGATATTCATTTGCCGTTGATAGAATTTTCCTACAACAACAGCTACCATTCCACGATCCAGATGTCCTCTTATGAAGTTTTGTATGACAGGAAATGCAGATCTCCCTTGTATTGGGATGAGGTTAGAGGAAATTATATCGAAGGACCAGAATTGATAAGATATACGGCAGAAAAGATTCCTCTGATCCGAGAGAGATTAAAGACAACTTTCAGTCGCTAAAAGAGTTATGTCGATCCAAAGAGAAAATACCTTCAGTTTTCCATTGGAGATCTAGTGTTTTTAAAGATCTCACCAATGAAAAGAGTTTTACGGTTTGGCAAAAGAGGCAAGCTATCTCCACGATTTATCAGACCATTTGAGATTTTAGATAAGGTGGAAGAGGTTTCATATAGATTAGCCTTACCACCAAATTTAGACAGTGTGCATCCAGTATTCCATGTGTCAATGCTTCGAAAGTATATGGCAGATTCTTCTCATGTGTTGCAAACTCAAGCAGTATATATTTAGCAAGACCTAACTTATGAAGAGGTTCATGTGGCAATTGTTAATAAAATGATCAAAAAGTTAAGGCACAAAGAGATAGAAATGGTTAAGGTCTTATGGAAAAATCAAGTAATGGAAGAGTACACTTGGAAAAGTGAGCAAGTTATGCGAGCTAAGTATCCCCACTTATTTCAAGTTTAAGGTAAGTTCTTTAAAAAATTCGAGGATGAATTTATTTAAGGGAGGAAGAATGTAATACCTAAAATTTTTTTTTATGCATATTGTTGAGATGATTGTGAATAGATTAATGTTTTGAAAATTTCAGAATCGGTATTCAGGAAGAATCTGGTGAGTTAGTTTTCATGATCTTAAAGGAATAATTTGGAAAGTGTAAAATATAAGAGTTTTAGATTTATATCTTATCTTTAAGTCTGTAGAACTATTTTATAAAATTTTGTGTGTGTGAGGAGATATACTTTCTTGAATAGAACTTGTTTAGTTCACTATTTTCTACAGAAAGTTTGAGAATATTTATTTATTTTGAGAATGTTAAAGGCTGAGTGAGTCAAAAGTGTTAACATGAAAAATGTTCCTTTATGTGTTATATAGATGGATGTAAAATTGCAAAGAGATTGGATAATTGTAGCTCAAGAGAGATCTAAATTAATCAGATCTGCTCGGATAGTACTTGGAGAGTAAAGTCATGGTGAAATTTAGAAATTCATCATAAATTGTGTAGATCTCCTTTTGAGCTGAATTTTGGTTATGTTGGCCCCCTAAGTGTCTATGTTAAGTGAGAAAAAAGAATGAAGGAGTTTGGATGTTTGTAGCTCATTTGCGAGATGATTTAGTGCAAGTTGGCAAGGAAGATTTTTCAGCTCGGCAGAAATAGTTAGTGCGAGCTAGCTCCTCAATTTCGAGAGGGACAGAGGCTGATCGAGCCGGATAAGTGAGATTAGTGAAGTGAAATTTGACAAAGTGGGATTTGATGAAGTGAGATTAGCGAAGTGGGATTTGGCGAAGTAGGAATTAGCGAAATGAGATTAGCGAAGTGGAATTTCCGATGTCGAAGTTGCCGAAGGGGATTAGCAAAGCGAGATTGGCGAAGTGGAATTAGCGAAGTAAAATTGGCGAAGTGGGTATTAGTGAGGCAGTAGCCTATTTATTAAAGAAGCAGTAGCCATTTTCTCACGATAACTTCCCTCTTTTCTTTCTTTCTTCTTCATTTCTTCTCCTATCTCTCTCCAATATGTTCCATTTGTTTTCTAATACATTAATACTCAGAATTAATGCATTAAATCATTAAATTATCATCTTCAAAGATTTCGATCATCATCTTCAAACTCAGATCCTTCAAGAACTCATTGTTGGGAAAATAATGTAATTTTCTTCAAACTTCATTTTCTTTTTAGAATAAGATTTTTGGTGGATAGAATAGATATCTATGAGTTGTATAGAACCTATTATGAGCATTTGAGACTATTAATTTTGATTAATATGGAAGATCCTAGAATTTATGAATTTTGATGAATAGTGACGTGAATAGTAAGTATATTTTTAAATTTCAGATTTTCTTTAAGAGATGAATTAAATTGATATTAAGAAACAATAATAGAGACTATAAGACAGTTAAAATTATAAGGAACCATATTTTGTACTATTAATTGAGGAAACCTTAATTTTAAGTATTTGGAAAAATTATCATAGGAGAAGAGAACTTAAGAAAATAGAAGAGATTATTGAATGTACAAGTAATTGAGGAAAATATAA
>CANXYC010271783.1:0-13772 GCA_948193065.1 Aleurites moluccanus | reverse complement strand
AAAGTTTGTAAATTAAACAAATCTTTGTATGGTCTAAAACAAGCACCTAAATTGTGGCATCAAAAATTCGACAAAGTTGTAAAGAGCTTAGGATTTAAATCTAGTTATTCTGATAAATGCCTTTACTTCCATTATGTGTCGAATAAGATTACAATTATTTGCTTGTATGTAGATGACTTGTTGATACTTGGTACAGATCTTTCTACTGTAAATGAAGTAAAAGGCGAATTAACTAAAGCCTTTAACATGTCAGATCTTGGTGTAGTAAACACTATTCTTGGAATAAAAGTAAGTTTTCAAGGGCAAGGTATCACCCTTAGCCAAGCTCATTATATTGATAAACTACTTTCTAAATAGGGTTACAATGAGTGCAAAGTAGCTGAGACACCATATAACCCTACTAAAAGACTAAGCCCTAATGAAGGAGCTAGTGTGAATCAATTGAATTATTCCAAACTTATTGGTAGTCTCATATATGCAATGACTTGCACTAGACCAGACATAGCCTTTACAGTTGGCATGCTGAGTCGTTTCACTAGTAATCTTAGTCAAGAGCATTTGAATGCCTTAACGAGGCTAATGAGATATCTTAAGGGTACTCTCAATTATACTCTATGCTAGAATGGTCATCCTCCTATCTTGAAAGATTTTTCTGATGCATCATGGTGCTCAGAATTTGGAGACAGTAAATCTACTAGTGGTTATATTTTTATACTGGGTGGAGCAGCTGTGGCATGGAAATCCAAAAGACAGACTTATATTACTTTGTCGTCTATGGAATCAGAACTATCAGCTCTAGCTTCCGCAGGAGGAGAAACATAATGGATAAGAGATTTGATCCTGGATATTTCATTAAATTGTCTAAAGATTAATTCTTTAAGTTTGTTCTGTGATAATCAAGCTATAGTTTTCAGTAGTGAAAAACTCACTCTTTAATGGTAAGAGGAGGCATATTAGGCTGAAAATATGCAACGCTGAATTATCTAATAGAACAATGTATTATCACTTTGGTTGATGTGCGATCGAATGATAATATTACAAATGCACTCACAAAAGGTTTCAACAAAGATCAAATATTCAAAATTGTGGGGGAAATGGGGTTAATAGCTATATGAGACAATCATTAACCTACATCTGTGTTATTTTGAATTTTCGAATATCCTTTTGGTGATTAAGATAAGCACTTGATAATGTTTTGATGCTTACAGTTGTCAATATATCATTCCATATTTGATGATATATCCTTTTGGGGCGAATTGTCTCATTTCACATTTGATAAGATAATTTATTTCCATTTGGATGTTCTATCCTGAGCGGTTGTATCATTTCATACTTGATAATACAACTTAACTAGATTTGAACTTGACAGCTGTAACATTCCACATAAAAATATGAAATGGTTCTTTTGGAAAAGAAACTGTTTAGTTCTTGTTTTTATAAAGAAATTTGACATTGATACTTATTAGTTTTGACATTGGAAATGATGAAAATAAAGGAGCAGAGCTGAATTGGACTTCTGATGAGGATGATCTACTTGATAAATAATTCTTCTATAGCTTTGGACTGTGGGGGACTATTATATTTTCTTTCAGTTGAATAAATAGTTCACTTGCAAGTGAAAATGCCCATGTTGATTGAGTTTAATTAAATTCTAAAACTCTATATTGATATACTTATTATTTAAATATATTTAATTTATTTACATCAATTTAGTTTGTTTCTAAAATTGATAGTGTGCCTAAAGAATTTATATTTTGAGTAATGAATCTTTTTGTGATATAATGATTCAATATTTTATTTTTAATATTATATTATCTATCTATTGAAAAGTGTTATGTGTAAAACACAGAAGGAGGTTGTTGGGTATATTAAATAACCCTAATATATGTTATAATATAAGTCCTAATAGATAATGGATCTTTGTAATGGGTTAATTTAACTCTAGTGTAAACCTATATATGCTAATTGGAGGCAGCATATTAGGTATTTCAAATTAAATATCTAGAGTGTAATGTTTCAAGTAATCGTATATTACTTGATCTAAAACTCTAATTGAAGGCTCCTCATCATATTGAGGCATATGAAGGATCCTAGAATCACTCTCTTAAAAAAAATCTATTTTTAAGTTTTCTCTCACCGAGACGAGGCATCCAAAAACCTCTTGTATTATTCAATGTAATTATTAATATCTTGACACAATGGAATATCAAGCAATCTAATAATCTTTGAATAAGAATATAATACCCTATTCCAAGCGCAACAATTTATTAGTCAAGCAGGGATTTAGTTTGTCGCCTAAATGTAACAGTTTATCAATCCTTTATCACGCGATCTTAAGTACATGAGATCATGACACATATTTCTGTTAATTGATTTAGCAGTGACTTCCATTAATATAATAGTAGAAATACAACACTTAAAAAGATATCAGGATTCAATTATGAAACTCGTCAATCTTCGCCGTTGACTGAAACTCCTCAATCTTCTTCATTGACTCAGAGACTCTCTCAAAATAAATTATATATTTTTTTTAAGATATATTTAGATATTAGTAAGGTTTTGCGAAGTCAAAATATGATAATTTAATATTTATTTATTTATCTTGCATGTCAATAAAGTCCCAATCAAACTTATGTATACTAAAAAAATCCAATACCTTTATTTTGATGATTTATCAATAATCAAATAAATCAGATTAAAGATCGAGATCAACATTAATCACATAATTTTTTTTTATTTAATTTATTCATTTTTTTTTACTTAAAAAATATATATATTTTTTTTATTCAACGTATGTATATATCCACTCATATATTTTCATCTATTTATTTATAGAATATAATTTATTTTTTTAACAAAATATATTATAAATAAAAAATAAAAAAATAAATATATGTAAATTAAATATTAAAAATAATATAATATATAATTAATATGATTATATAATTACTCAAATTCAGATCAAATTTTAATTTTAAATTAAATAAATTTATAAATTAATATATATATATATATATATATATATATATATATATATATAGGTCCATCACAAACATATAAAATCCCAAATAGCGTTCAAAATCACATTAACAAGCTTTTGGCCTTTGCTTGAGTGATAAGGATGGCTATAAGATTTGCATAATCGCATTCCTATAATTAAGTCATCTTCTTCTTTAATGCTACCTCACATAAAGATGAATGAACCCGAACATGTATTAGTATTTTCTCTAAAATTAACACTAGCTCGACACGTTTTACTGAAGAAGACAGACTTAGAACAGATATTGGCATTGATTTTCTTTCTGGCAACATACATACCAGCCAATCATAAAAAATAACTAGCTCTACGTTCTGGGTTGAGGGGGTACGCATTTTTACACAGTAGCTATTATGTTATATATTTTAAAGATTTAAAAATTTCTATAAAATTTTTTAAAATTATAATTTAATAATATTTAATTTAATCAATGATATATTTTTTTTTGTGTTAAATAAAAATTAAAAGAATAATAAAAAAAATTATAAATTTTGTATATCAAATTTAACGATCTAAATTTATCGTATTTATAATAATTTTTTACTATTTATTTGATTTTTAAAATATATCATTAGATTCATTAAATCAAATACAATCAAATTATAATTTTTAAAAATTATTATAAAAATTTTTAAGTTTTTAACATGAATAGTTACTATGCAAAAATATGCATCAGTTCCCCTCAACCCTTACACTCTTAAGTACTTGAAATTTTGAGTCGAGAGGGCTGCTGTGTATTTTTATATAATAGCCACTTATGTGGTATATTTATGAAATTTAAAAAATTTTGTAAATTTTTTTAAAAATTATAATTTATTGTGTTTGATTTAATCAAACAAATGATATATTTTTTATACTAAAAAAAATCAAATGGATAGCAAAAGATATATTATAAATTTTATATATCAAATTTAACGGTCTAAATTAATCGTATTTATAATAATTTTTTTAAATCATTAAATTTAATATATAAAATTTATAATATATTTTTTATTATTCATTTAATTTTTTTTAATATAAAAAATATATCATTAAATTAATTAAATAAAATATTATTAAATTATAATTTTTAAAATTTTTTATAAAAAATTTTAAATTCTTAAAATGTACTGTATAAAAAAATTATTATGTAACACAGCAACATCAAACTCTCAACTCGCATCACTTAATCACCACGTGTCCAATTGGCAAATATAAAGCGAGTGAAGAGTTAGATATATTCGCAAGCAAGTGAAGGAAAACAAGAAGGTAACAGGACAAGCCGAAACGACTTGGGAAAGTGCAGAGAGTTGATACGGGCCTTGACCCGTTTATAGTGGGGTCCATAGCGTGTGCCGACTGGGTCAATTAACCTGCGTATGGTCCTCTCAGCTTGAAAGTGATTCTAAGGCTATGTTTGGAGCCTTTATATATATATATCATGGTAGATTAAAAAAATCATGTTTAAAAATTAAATTTTAATCAAAAAAATAAAAAATAAGTTCACTTATCTAAAATTAATCTTCGTATTTAATTTTATAATTATCATGTGAATATTTTTTTTATTTGAGAAAGCTTATTAATATACATAAATTTAATTAAAAATATTATTTAGTTAAACATAATAAATATGATCTCGATTTTCAATTATTTTCTAATATAATTATTTATTTATAAATTTATGTTTATTTATAATAATAATCTTTATTTTTTATATTTTTTAATATAAATTTTCACTTATAAATATGTATTTATTTATAATGATGATCTCGACTTTAAATTATTTTCTAATATAAGTCTCCATTTATAAATATACATTTATTTATAATAATATTTTCAATTCTGTTATTTTTTAATACGAATATTTATTTATAATGATAATTTCAATTATAAATTATTTTCTAATACGAATCTCCCTTTAATAACATATATTTATTTATAGTGATGTTTTTTTCTTTTTATCATAACACATAATAAAAATATATAAATAATAATAATTAAACATAACTGCAAAAATATTTTATAAACATACAAATATTTATAATGATATTCTTCTCTTTTATATGTTTATATTATATACAAAATTATTGAGATACTATAATTTGTATACATTTGAAATCAACACTTGTATTTTTTTTAAAAAAAATATATAAATATTAATAATAATTAGGCATAACTGCAAAAACATTTTGTAAACATACGTTCATTTATAATAATATTATTTTTTTCTATATATATAATTATAATTAGTATTACATGCATAATTATTGAAATACCACAACTTATTCAAAACCAACAACTTTATCTTCTAAAAAAAGGTAAATAATAATAATAATAATTAAACATAACTGCAAAAATATTTTATAAACATACTTTTATTTATAATATATGTATATATATTTTTATTTTTCTTCTGATATGTATTATTATTATTATTATTATTACCCATAATTATTGAGATATTATAATTTGTATATACTGAAATAATCAATTATTTTTTAAAAAAGTAAAAATAAAAATAAAAATTAGATATAATTAGAAAAATATTTTGTGAAATTACTAGTGGGTCCCTTGCTAATCAAGTTAATTGCATGAAATCAGCTAGAAATTTGATTGGAAAATGAGTCATTTTGGACTAGATTATATTTGCAAATTAGAAGGCTATTAGGATCAGAAATTCTTATATTTGTCAAATGCTTCTATTATTTTTGTTGCATTCTCTAAGATATGCATTTACTTTCTTTCCATCCTTAAATTTTGTTTGATTTTCCAATCACTCAGTTATAAAAGAAATTGAATTGTAAAAAAAAATCATTAAATGTTTTGAATTAATATTTTTATTTATTTTCTTCACCATATAACATATTTCAATAAATTAAATATAAATATATCTTAATTTTTAAATAATACTTTTTGAATAGAGTGAAAAAATAAAAGACTAAATTATATAATTTATGACATAAAAAAAGTCCACATATAAATAATATTAATAATGACAGAGAAACACAAGTGGCATTTGTCTTATAAAGTTTCTTCATAAATCACTTGTAGATTTATTAGGTACACTTCTAATAATATATGAATTCACTTCCCTCAATTGTAAAGATATATTATATATTCAAAATAATCACTCTTTTTCAAGCTCTTAATTTCATTAGTTTCTATTCTCAACATCAAAAAATTTCACTAGTTTCTCTAAACAAACAGTCCTTTAAATCTTATTCTCTCTCTCCATCACTTTCTGCAACTCTTTTTTGTAAAGAGAGAAACTTGTAACGTTATTTTGAAACCAGAGCCCTCCCTTCTCTCTACTCTCTTCTCTACAGTTCCTTTTCCCCAAAAACCAAAAAATCCTTGCAATCTTTAACTCTCTATCTTTTTACCAAAAAAAAAAAAAATCTTTAACTCTATCTCTCTCCTTTTCTCTGTTGAGCTATATTTCACACAGGAAAACCCAAATCAAATATCTTTGTTAATCCTCTTAGTAATGGCAGAATTTCCTCCAAATTTAGATGATGGAGAACTATGGCTTCCCTCTGATATTTTCCTTACTGAAGTACCCTCAACTTCTAGATATAACCCATATCACCTGTCTTACATGGAGGATCTTGCTGGCCATTTTACTGCTCTTTTTTTGCTTCAAAATCAGCCATCTTTAACCCCTTCAGGACCACTTCCAAAACCAGCACTAAACTCTCAGGTTATTTGAGCAATATCGGGGGTTTTTCTTATTATTCTCTATTTTTTCTTTTTTTATCTATTATAACAGTGGTTTGTTGCATGGCTGTCTAATTGTAGTTTTTGGCTTTATTTGATGGTTTTACAGAGGCTTAAAATGACGGCTCGGGAGATATCGGCGAACCATTTGCCACCTGGATATGTTGGTTTTAATGGCGATGGTAATGGTGATGACGGTGGTGGTGCTGAACTGGGTCAAATACTTTATGGGTATGGAACCGGATCCCTTTTGGCCCGGTCTGAACCGTTTTACGAGTTTCAAGTCAAACCACAGGTGCGAAAACAGGAAACATAAATCCGGTTCTTTATCTTTTTATGGGTTGCCCTATCAAAACCAAAGGCCCTGCTTTTTGGCAGCTTTGATAATAATGATAATAGTCAGGGCGTAATTAGTGGGATGGCTATATTTTTTGTTTTATTTTTTTTTAATTTTTACTTAATCTTTCGAAGTTAAATATTAAAATTATTTAATTAATTATGATCATACAAATATGAAATATCAATTAATTAAGAATATATTTAAAAAATTTATAGGTAAATTTTAAAAAATAATATTTTATTTTTATATTTATTCTCCTATTTATTTTGGTACTCAATTAAAATTTTCAGGTCTAAAAACTTTGATGGGTTTGTCATGTATAGGTTGATAGCTACCTGGAAATAAGGCCTAGGGTTTTGCAAAGTCAGAGAAACTCACTTCAGAATCGGGTTTACCCATTTCGGGGAAGTGGGTTTGGATTTTGTGGCAGCGGTTGTGGTGGAGGAAGTTTTGTGAGAGAATCTGGTGGTACTGGTGTTTTCCATCCTCGCATTGTGAACCCCACAACCGCCCTTCCTGCTACTGCTGATTTTAGAAAGAAACAAGGTGAGTTGGCTTGCCATTTGTTGCTATTTTGGTTTCTATTGTTTTTCGTGATTTGGAGGTGTTATCTTTGTTATTGGGATACTTCTCTTAATCTTGATGCTTTAGTGATTCTTACGAGTTTCATGACAAGAAAATGTAAAAGCAGAATAAGTTTCACTTACAGGAAAATAAATTGAATCACACAAGAAATCAAAGGGGTACTATGTGGAAATTTAATGCTATTCATTTATTATATTTGTTTGCAATTTACTTTTGTGATAAATCAAAGTTTTATGCTATTTGTAAATGGAATTTTTGTTCCATGCGGTGTTTCCCTCATATTGTGTTATTACTAGGTCCTAAGAACTTTTGGGCAAAAGATCTTATGTTTAGATGAACGATTGATAATTGTCGATTTAAGGTAGAAATATTTTTTCTAATTGACAAAAACTTTAATCAGTAATAGCAGCTTCTACTTGCTGTCAGGTTTTGCCGATTTGAATGAGAAGAATCGATAATTAGTTTTCATCTAAACACTCAATAATTTCTCAATTGCCGACATATGTATTTTTAAATGGCAATTGAGTTTTGTAGTTAGGCATCCAAACATCTCCTCAATTGAACTTAGCTTTAATTCCAAAGTTGTTGCCCAATCTTCCTAATTGGAGTCTCTCTACGTCTCATTTTAATCTCATTTATCTTATTTTATTCTCAATCAATGTAACTCCCACTTTATTCCTAATGCTTTCGTTACGTATATATTTATTTTAATATGGTCATATATTCATCTTAGCATCTTTGTCTCGTAATATTTGTTTTCGATGCATGTTGTTTTTTTGTTGTTTAGCAATCACTATCATATAATATAGCCATACGGTTTTTTTTCAATATATTGAGAATCTTGCAGTCACTTCAATCACTCAATTTTTATTTTATGATCAAGGTCTAGGGGAGTAAAAGCCAAATTAACCGAACCTATCAAATCAAATTGAAATTAATGGTTTCATAATTTATTTAGTTTGTATTAGTTTGAAAAATAAAACAAACCGAAAGTTCGATTTGGTTTGCTGCTTGAATAATTTTCTTCGGTTTTAAACCAAACTAAACTGAATATATATATATATATATATATTTAATATTAAATATATTTGATTTTATATACAATCAAATATTTTTTAATTTAATATTAATTTAGAATTTAAAAAAAAATTATTCATAAAAATTAATTAATGATAAATAAAAAATAGTCTAATTTTTGAGAAAAATACAAATTTTAGATGTATTAATTAATGAAATAGATTTGGGTTGTACAAAATTGGATTATTTTTTAAATTTTTTTATTATCGATATTTTATCAGTGTTTTTCTTTAAATTTATAATAAAATAATGATGATTTATAAAAGAAATTTTAGTTTGAAATTGGCAAATTGAAGGTATTTAAACCGAATCAAATTGAATAAAAAATAATGGTTTGGTTTGGTTTGGTTTGAAAGTTTTTCAAACCGAAGATATAAGTTTGATTTGATTGAGTTTAAACCGAACAGATGCCATCCGTACTAACATCCTTGAAAGATTGAGTTTAGATATTTAAAATGAGTGATTTGGACAATGTTATCTCATCAAGCTAATTCTCTTATTATTTTTATTTATACTTTCATTAAATTTGCAATGCAAATATTTCATCTTGGTTCCCTTGGACTCCAAATTTTTTCTTACCAACTCTAAATTTTTATTAACTTGTTCATTTGTCTCATCCACCAGTACAATATTGTTTGTAAATATTATGCATCAAGGGGCTTCCTTTTATATGTGTTTTGTTAATTCATTCATAATCAAAGCAAAGATTTAAGAGTTCATTACGGACTTTTGATGCAACCCTATTGAAATAGAAAAGTCAGTCTTCTTAAATTGTGTACACACTAGTAATTGCTCTTTCATATATATCCTTCAAAACTTGTATATACTTAATTGATATTTCCTTGCATTCTAACATCATCATAAAACTTCTTTTTTCTATCAAGTTTTTAATGCGAAAGATTGTTTTTACGGTTGATCGAGTTAAGCATGAATTTGAATTCATTGGCAGTGATAAACGTAACACCGTATAAATAATATTCTATAACTCTTTTCAATAACTTCAAAGTATGATTCATGAGCTTAATTTCCTTTTAGTTTGAGTAACTCTAATGTCTCCATTGTCTTTAAATATGATTACTAAAATTGAACGAGTTTATTTTCAGTTAAAGAAATGCATTATTGTAATAGCAAAAATTATTAAAATAAATTAGTGATGATATTTCCCTTGTTAAATTGAACTTATAATTTGGGGTTATATCTTGCTTTGTTTAATGGATATAAGCTAGATTCTCAAGTTGATTTGTTTGTATTTGTTTATTGAGACCAAGAGGTCCCAGTTTGAACCTCACATTTGTGTTCGTGGAGTAGTTGATTTGTATCCTTATTGGACATTTGTAATTGATATTGTGTTGTATATAACCATTGAAAAAACATCTGGCTTCTCTCAAATTACGTTCTTGGAGAATCCAGCCATTGGCTTAGTTAGTGGTTCAATGTCGCAACTCTAGATTTTGAATTAAATCTGAAGGACTGTTCATTTGAGTGAGTTGGGGTTAGGAAGGGGAAGGCTTGCCCTAATTGGCCTTTGAATTGAAAAAAAAAAATTCATTCTTGGACCCATTGAGCCATTAGTTTCCTGGTTAGGTCTGTGTTTGAAGTTCTGACATTTTTTTTCTCTTAAAAAATGTTGAATATTAAAAAATATATATATTTTCATGGCTGGACACAACTAATAATGCTGGGTCCTCTTGTTATTTTATGAGGTTTAGTACTGACATTCTGTAAAAACATAAAAGGAAAAAAAAAAAATTGTACAAGTAATATTTGCTTTTTTGGTAGTTGTCAGTTGCATAATGCAGAAATGCTCTGTTTGGTTGCTGAAAGTTCCCGGATTATTAAAAATGTCACATTATATTAAAGAAATTAATATAAAAAGAAAAGTAGAAGAACGAAAGAATATCTGCATTAATGATTTTTAATGATTGTAAACCTCTGATAGTTCTTTAATCCAATATCCCTCACATTCAGTACCTTCTCAAAATTTATGCAGGTGTGGGAAATAGACAAGAGATTCAAGTCACCAACCAACAGAGAAACTCCATGAGAAGGATAGGGCTTAACAAGGAAGAAGATTGTTATTATCATCTTCCACCAGAGATGGGGTTGGCGCGAGACTGGACTTGCTGAGTTTTATCTTCTCCAATTTCAGTGCAGAAGAAAGTGATTAAGAAAATAATAATAATAATAAAATAAGACCTAAATAATTACTAGGATTTTGTGTGCAGTGAAGGTGGAAGAAGCAAAAAAAAAAAAAAAAGATGATTAGGAGAAAAGGCTATGTTTAGTATCTATGCTTAAAGCTTTGTGGATATAAATAAAATTATGTGTAAGCTTTTGGTTTGAAGTTTGAAGTAAATTATTACTATATGACTATTATTAAACATTGATAGAAGAATATTAGTCTTGTATTAAGCTTCTTGGAAGACACTTTTTGTTTTGTTGTGGGTCTTGTTGAGAGTAAAACATTTAATGTTTGTGGCTTGTTGTGGCAGTATGCCCACAAAAGCACTTTTCCCTTCTGTGGTGTTTTTCAGTTTCTTTTTTATTTATGTTATTTCTCTAGCATTCCTTTCATCCTAGATAAGGAAAAAGCATTAATTTTCCAAGCTCTACTTGGAATCCTATGACATCCTATCAGTAATACTTTTATATTTTAAAGAGTAAAAAAAAATCTGATTGGTTTTAAAATGATAATTTTTGACAAGAAAAAACAGTAGACAACTATTTCTTGTTATTTTGATTATTGTTGATAAATAATTTTACAGATAGTGAGTCATTACTTGACATATGTAATTTTTGAGAAAAGGTAAAATTAATTTTAATTAAATAGAAGTACATGAGAGTAATAAAATTGGTACATTCAAACTAAATTGTTTCAGTACTACAGATTGAGAATGAAAAATACAATCATTTTTACTAAGAAAATAAAATACTCAAATTATAAATGAAAAGAAAATAGAGTCATTGTATTCCTTTGACATATTATGAATTAAAGTGATTTGATTTAAATCTTAAATTTCGAGTAAATAGAATTAAATTTTAAATAAATACTGTTGCAATCTGGTGGGTTGAAAATATATCTGAATAATCGTAAAAATAATTTGTCATCAGATAAGCTGAGTTAAAAAAAAAATTTCTGTTAAATTTTTTTTTCCATCATCAGATAAACCAAACCAAAATTATAAATATGATATCATATTCCACATCAAACATAAATTTTTTTTATTACAACATCTCCAACCCGCATCATTTTAATGCGGTAAATGCCATAATAACTTAAGTAACAGCTCCAACACATGTCATTATCTTTTGTTATTTTGGCGTTGGTCTAATGGAGATGCAAAGTAGATGTGCCATATAATACTTTTAATTTATTATTTAATACATCTTTTAATTTATATTCACACATTTTATCCAAATACATATAAACTATAAACTAATAAAGATACAATCGATATTAAAATTAAAATTAATTAATTTATATTAATTAAAATTATATCAATATTCAAATTAAATACAATTAATAAAATATATAAAATTACCTCAATTTTTATATTAAAAATAAATGGTGAATAATTAATTTTTTGGACCAATATATAAAATATATTTATTTATAGGTAATTAATAAAATATATAAAATAGTGATAAATTATGAAAAGTTATAAAAAAATATAAAGAAAATATTTTTTTAATGAAAATGAAATAATAAATAGAATTATGGTTGAAGTGAAATTACCGTTTGATGTAATAAATACCGTAAAATAAAGTAATACCGTAAAATAAAGTAAAAAAATAGAGTAAATGGTTTGATATACTCTTAGGAAGCACAAAATTTCTTCATTTAAGAAAAGCAAAATCCATATAAATAAAATAAGGTTAATTATTATTTTTTATTATAAAATGATTCACTACACTAAATTTTTTGATTTTTTAAAAATATATTAACTCTCTCATGATAAATATCTCGTTATACTAATATTATTTTTTTCAAATTTTATTATTAGTCAACTCTAAAATGATAAACAATGGCTGTAAAAATATATAAATATTATTATCTTTTATTTTTAATTAATTACATTCTATCTTTGCTTTAAAAAATATTTTTTTAGTATTAAAAAATTTATTTTCATATTTTTTGATAAATTTAAAAATAAAAAATAAATAAAAATATTTTTTTAAAAATATTTTTTATTTGTTATTTTTTATTTTAAAAAAATAATTTAAGAAGATTTTAAATTATTTCTTCTAAAATTTTTTTATAAAAATAAAAAATTTATTTTCTTTGATAAATTTGAAAATAAAAAATAAAAATATTTTTTTTTAAAATAAAAATATTTAATTCTAACAACATCAATAAACAATATATTTATCAAATTTATGAAAAGTTAGTTAATTATGTGGAAGTCTATATCATGAAAAAAATTATGTTGATTAGGTAATTTACAGCTTGATTGTCTTTCCTATAAATTTGCTACAGTTATATTTTTCAACTTTTTTCCAAATCCAAAAATTACTATTAACATTTATTTTAGCAATAAAAATATCTTTCAAAATCTTATAATAAATATATTTTCAATAATGATATAAAAATTAAAAATTAGTAATACTATGAACCAAAAATATATATATATTAATTAATTAAATCTTAGAAAAAGAAAATATTATATATTATTAAAATAAATGGATGATCAATAATATAGAAGATTAGTAATCTCTTTAAAAAATTTCCATATATTATGAAAAAATTAAAAATACAATAAATTATTATTTAATCTCTGAAATTTGATAAAATGAACTCTTTAATTTTTATATTTTAATTTTGTCAAAGAAACTAATTAATCCGATCATATTTTCAACAAAAAAAAATTATTAGTCAATTATGAAAATAATAATATTCTCATCCAAAGTAATATATAAATATATATATATATATATATATATATATATATATATATATAGCCACTTTAAAAACAAATTAAAATATGTGTATATGATTTGAAATAGCGATTTTAGTATTTTATATTAGAGAAATATTTT
>CANXYC010271765.1:0-12429 GCA_948193065.1 Aleurites moluccanus | reverse complement strand
GAGCTTCTTGATTCATTTCTCCAAGAAGTCTCGATTGTAGTCATTTTGATTTTTATATATATTTATTTATTGAATTGTATTATGGTATTGTATGTATTGGGAGTATACTCTAGAGCTCCGTAGTTAGATGTTGAGGATGATAATATTTTGATGTCTAAACGATTATGATTGGGTTACCCTTGTTCCTTAGTGATGTGGGAAGTATCTTTTGATCGGTAAGTAACACGAGGAAATGCCTTAATGATAAACATATATATGTATGAATAATGATCACCTAAATCTTTGAAATGAATGTTTTAATGATAATTATATATGATGTAAATCTGAAGTGAGTATGAGATCCAGGATATGAGGGTTCTACGGGTTTATGGTGGCCTTAAGTCTACCCTTGCCCTAGGATCGTCGCACCATTGGAGTTGGGGTGTGACATACATAAAGCAAATAAGGTTCCAAATTTTCAAGAAAAAAATGTGGCTCAGTTATTGAAGCATTAGCTCAATGGAGCTTATTTGTTAAATATTATCTCATAGATTTAGTATTGTAACACCCCAGTTTAAAGGTTTAGAACTTAAGTTTTAAAAGGGAAAACCTAAGGGGTACCTTATTTGTTTATATGATATGTAATATGCATGTTTATGTTTAAATTGAATGAATATGCATGTTTTAGAAAGTTTTATACATGTAAAAGTATTTTAAAGGTTGTTAGGAAGAAATCGGGAAAAATTCAATTTTTGGTGAACTGGGGGCAAAATGGTCATTTCGCACCCCTTCGAGTTTTATGAAAATAAACATGATATTTGAAGGTAGAAAAGAATATTAGGACATGAAAATGATGTTATTTAATTTATTTTGAAGTTTTGTTGGAGAATTAAACCTGGTTGAAAATAGTTCCCGGCAAGCTGCTCAATTGAGGTGCTTGAGGTGCTTCGTTTGAACTAAGGGCAAATTGGTCGTTTCCTTTAAAATATAGAATTATATGGTGTATGCAATCCTATAACATCATTTTAGGCTTGATTAAATCTAACCATTGGATGAAATGATAAAGAAATGGATGGTTAGATGTATAGGTTTCACAATTCTTATCATAAGCTCAAAGTATAGGATTACTAGCTTTAGTTATGGATTTGGTGTATCAAATATATATATAAGCCATTTTTGTTGACTTTGATTAACTAATAGTATAAAAGTAAGAATGATTGATGGTTGGATGGCTAGGTTTCACCATTTTAAACATAAGCCTAATGTATGAAATCATTTCTTTGATATTTGGGTGGATTTTTCCCGCCACTTCACCATTGTCATCTTCCTTATCATAAATCACCAACCATTTTCTCTTTCTTCTCCACCAAAGTTTCGGCCAATGTGATTCACCAAACTTTATGTTTTTCTTCCATTTCTGGATAGAAACATATTAATTCCAACCTTGTGAATACAAATATAACCTTAGATTTCAAGGAAAAACTTAAAAAAGCTAAGAATCAAAGCTTTGAAGTTTTGGAAGAACTTTTGGTAAGTTAATGGTTTTGAGATTCTTTTGATTCAAATATGATTATATGGTGTTCTTTGATGATTATTGATGTTCAAAACATATTTTGAATGGATAAAAATCAAAAAGTTGGATTGAAACCCTAATAGGAAGTACTTGGAATCAAATTGATGTTTTGATGATTCTTTTGGTTTAAATGATGTTTAAATGATGTGTATGATATGAATTTATGGTCAAATGAAGGAAACAAATCCAATAGGTTATGGTTTCATTTTGGCCGAAATATTATGATGTTTAAAAAAAAATTATCACCCAAAATATATCACAGGTTAAATAATGATTGTAAAAGTTAAGTCAAAGTAAAAGCATGGGTCCTTCGAGGTACTGGTCACCTTGGTATTATCCGTATCCTAGGACTGTCATGGTCTAAAATTAGGCCGTGACAAGTATCCATAGTAAATAAGCAATAAAGTATAGAAAAAATGTGACAAAAGTCATATAAATATCAAGTATATAATATGTCAAACATTTGCATTGGTGATAAAGCAAGTCACCCGCACTAGAGAGAAAGTAAGTCACCCACGCTAGCGAAACTGGTAGTGATTGGCTAACTTATGAAAAATATAAAGGGATATTTTATTAAGCGCTTGGTGTGCACCACTTTAGGGCTAAATAAGTAAGGTTATGAGGTTTATATATCAAAGGCCAAAGTTCACATATCAAACCCATATGGCAACAAACACATTGGCATTATCAAATAGGGTTTATAAACAACAATTAGCAATGCAATTGGAACTTGAATTCAAGGAAAATTCAGCAGGAACATTTCGGCCAAAAAGTTGCAGCAATGAAAATGGATTCAAATTATTTAAATAAAGGTTTAAACATGCATGATAATATACATATGTGTAAAGACTCAAGTTTTCCATATATATATATATGAGCTTGGAATTTGGATATTTGATTTAATTTGATTTGATATGTTTACGAAAGAAATTGGATTTTTTATTGGAATTGGTATATGATGATTTGTGATTTTGAATTGATAATTGATTTTTATATTGAAATGAGTTAATTTGAAATTTTGATTTGAACAATTAATATTTGATTTAAGTTGATATTTGATATTGATTTGAAAATGGAATATTTTATATTTCAATATTTTGGTAATTGATTTGAACTTGGATTAGGAATGTAGAATTGAAATTTGGAAGTGATTTGAATTTAAAAATAGAAAGTAATTTGGATTTCGATTTGAATTGAAATTTGATTTGGTTTAAAAATTAATTTGAAAAATTGATTTGATTGGTTTTTAAATTGTAAAACCTATGGTTTTTATGTTTTGGACCTTGGAAAAAATTTGGAAAAGGTTTGGAAGGAGTTTGGTATGTTTTTGGAGGGGTTTTGGGGGGTGGAGAACCGATTTGGGCAGAACCAGAAATTGGTATCCAGTTTCTGGTCTAACCAGACCTAGTTTCTCCCACTTAACCCGGTTTTCTTTACTGTATGAACAGTAAAATTCTTGGTTTGGGCATGGAAAAACTGGGTAGGGTCCCTTGGACCCGATTTTTCTCAAATCGGACCCGATTTTCGCTCTTAGTCTGACCCGCATGTTTCTTTGGGCCAAAAACTAGGTGGTCTGACCAGACCTAGTTTTTGGCCAATCTGACCTGATTTTTGCTCCTCATACCCGATTTTTGGCTTGGTTTCGGGGGTAAATTCACTTTTTCTCAGACCAAAATGCCCCTAACCAATTTAAAACCCTATATAATGATTTGTGCATCAGAAAATAATTCATTCTCTTCATTTTCTTAAATTTCTCCTCTCTGAAATATTTATTTTCTCTCAATTTTTGAGAGCCAACTCAAATGGTTTGGGAAATTCTTAAATTTTCTTCTTGATTTGATGGTTTAAAAGTTCATCATTGGCTTTTGGTGGATTTCTTAAGGAAATTCTCCATTTAAGGTAATTTCCTAAATTTGTTATTGATTTGATTTTTATGTGATTAATTGGTAAATTAGTTATTGATTTTGATAGATTAAGAGTTATCAGAAGTGTATATAATATTTGATTAAGTTAGAGAAGTTGTTTTGGATTTAATTGGAAATTTCATGGAACCCTAGAAAATAGAATTTGGGAGTTTTGTAAATTGGAGTTTTAGATCTTTAATTAATTATTTATTAGGCTCTAAGGTTTAATTATTTGTCTTGCAGCATCAAAAGACAAAGGGAAGGAGGTTGATGTGTTGATTCACTATCAACCCTTTGATTGATTAAGGAATTTGGAGGCTTTTGTTAAGGCTTGAGGTAAGTAGCATAATTTTCATGTCAATCAAATTGAATAAATGTTCAAATTGCTTGTGGTATTAATTTCATACCAAATTATTGAGATGGTTGAATTTTTTCCCCATCTATCAAAATTGTATTGTTATTAAATGTTCAAATCGATTATATTGTTAAAGTTATTTGAATCATTCGTTATTGATAAATTGGACCATGCCATATTCTTATTTCGTTTCTAACTATGGTATGAATATTTGAATAGCTATTGAATTCATCAATACTATTATTGTAAATCCATTTTTATTGAAATGTAAAAGTTACAGAATTGTTACCCACTGATATGTTATTGACATGCTAATTCATTTTGTTATTACTTCTTTAACTTGGCATGAAAACTTGTGAATCTTAATTATTGTTTTCCTTAAGATTCAATATCGTTATAATTAGAAAATATATTGATTGACTTTAATGTCATATTCCTTGGGCATTATGCCATATTTGGAACATCCTATTATGTTCATCTTCATTCGTTCAAATTGCATATTGCTATATCGATTGCCTATATGGTCATTTGATAAATTGATTCATTTCTTCTTGTTTAAAATGAAAAGTATACGAACCCTATTATGGTTAATTTACGAATTGAATTGAAACCAACATTATAGTGATAATGACAGGCCTACTCACTTGATA
The DNA here is from genome assembly GCA_948193065.1 of Aleurites moluccanus. Lineage (NCBI taxonomy): Eukaryota > Viridiplantae > Streptophyta > Magnoliopsida > Malpighiales > Euphorbiaceae > Aleurites > Aleurites moluccanus. The sequence goes on along the minus strand of CANXYC010271765.1, from coordinate 7,968 downwards.
GAGTAGGATAAGAATTGTATCAGGCGTTGTGCACAATGTAAATCTTTATGTGGACCTTAGCTAGAAGGGGGTTAAGGTTCTAGCCGTGTGGTCCGATCAACCACATGACTTATACGGATAGCATGCTAACAATATGTAGCCCCTGCTATATTATATATGGATCTATAATAGTGTCATCACTAAATTGAACTCTTTATTGTTATACATGTTCAATCGATATAATGAACATGACTAAAATACTGAAATTATATACGATTATTGTATCTAAATATCATATTGGAATCCCTACTAAAATCCTTTTATGTCTACTAAAATCCTTTTATGTTATCTTACACATATTAAAATTAATACAATTGTTAATTGTTTATATCTATTCAATTTCTCCTTTATTTATATCCATTCCCTTCCCTTGTGAGGTTGCTTTTATTCTAATCCTCATAAGCGACGTGGTTTATATATGTTCAAGTTATGCTATTCACTAAGATTTATTCTCATTCTCGTAAATGATTGACATTTCAGGAGCAAAGTAGATAGAGCTGGTTCCATTCCTTCATCTTGGATTGGGAACCCATTTTATCAATGTACAGTTTATTGGAAATTTGTATTTTTGATTGTCTAGAGCTCCATGGTTTAAACAAATTTACCCATTGGGGTGATGCATTGTTACAACCACATAGATTTTTGTTGATATGAATCATAAGGATATAAATAATTCCCAACTAATAGGATATTAACTTATCCCTTTTGATTTCTAATATTCAAAATATATTATCTTAATATAATATAGGGTTAATTACTATGAGTTTCCTGCATTTTGACCTATTATACAAAAAGTCTCTGTGTTTTTAAAATTATACTAAAAAGTTTTTGCATTTTTATTTTGTTGCACTACGAGGTCCTTCCGTCCATTTTACCCTATTTTCTATTAATCAAACCTTAAAAAGTCAATTTTTAATTAAAATATTTATTAAAATACCTAAAACACCCCACTATTTACCAAATCCATATCCATGAAGCAAAAATGGTCGCCTTCACCGCTTTCTGGTACTAAGCTAGCTGTAAGCTCCGGTTATAACTCCAACAAGGAGTCTCATAATAACAACAACATCTGTTCACCAATTTATATTCTTATATTTCCTTCCTCAACTTCCTCACATAAAGAAGCAAAATCACAAAGTGGCATCGTCTTCTTCAGCAACGAAGAAGTCCGAGAAATCGAAGAAGTCTAAAGTGTTCGAGAACTTTTGGAGTACTCAGAGAATTTTACTTCTATCAACACTTTATTTCCCCGCGATATTTTTTATTTTCAGAGTTTTAGGCACTATATATTGCACAAAATGAGTATGCGAGAAGGATTCCTGAAAGACTATTTCGAAGAAATGTTTGTAGACAACAATGGTGATTTTAGTTTCAGATTCTCAAACTGGAATTCAAAGGACCTTTTTCAAGATATTGGAGATCTATTTAGGTCAGATCTTCTAATTTCTTGATCTATTTAGGTCAGATCTTCTAATTTCTTCTCTCTCTGCACAAATTTCTTCTTCTAATTTCTATCGCACACCCTAAAACCTCACATTCTTCATTTGATGATGATGATGATGTTTGTTTGTGAGAAAGAGGTGTGTTTGTCATGTGCAGGGGGCGACCAAGTGTGTGAGAGAGATAGAGAGAGTTTTGTGTGTCAGCAAGAGCTAAGAGAGCAATATCAAACAATTTTGAGTGTTAGGGTTTCTTCATCTCCATCTCTATTTCTCTTATAACAACACTTCTTCAAGTTTCTCTCATGAAGCGAAAGTTTATTTTACTTCTATTTTACTCATGTATCCCTATTTTGTTAAAATTTAAGGTCATTTTGTTAGAAAAATCGTTAAATATATGTAAAAAGTCCAAAATACCTTTCATTTTTAATCTAATTTTCACTTAAATGTTATCATTCTTAACCACACTAAAATTCTCATCTTCACCACCATCACACCACCACCACCACACCATTAGACAATTAAATCTAATTAAATCCATTCAAAACTCAAATAAAAATCAACTAAAAATAGCATACATTAAAAAATTAAATTTTCCAAGAAAAAATGATAAAATTATAATCCATTGGACCATTTAGTTCCTAATGAACACCTTTATCAGTATAAGAACTATACCCAGAACCTATAATTCAATTACAAACAATACGATTCATCAAACAAGAAAACCCATAAAAAAAAAAAAAACTTAGTACAATGCAGTGACTTTTTAGTATAATTTTGAAAACACAGAGATTTTTTAATATAATCGGCTAAAATACAGAGATCTTATAGTAATTAACCCTATAATATATATTATAAATTAAATTACAAGGATATAGATAATTCCCAACTCATGGGATATTAACTTATCCCTTTTGATTTATAATATTCTATATTATCTTAAAATAATATATATTACTAATTAATTAATTAATTATTTAATGGACTCGGGTCCATACACCCATCATGAGTGTACCCGTACCCGACCATTAATTCCAATAAAAACAAATCTTTTTTTTTTAAAAAAATCTTTATAAAATCTTTTTCAAAATAAAATCACAAAGATCAATATTTCAATTTTAAAGGAATATATTTTATTGAAAATATTTTTATAAATCAGAGTATCAAAAATATATTTTCACATTATTTTCAAAGATTTAATTTGAAAATAAATAGATTCAAATTTTTTAGATCAAAATTAGATGACCTAACACTGACAATCAATATCTAATTTTAATTCTTTATGCACAAAAATAATTTAACACATATATATACACAAGTAATCATTTAATATATAAATTTAACCGTATAAGAAGCATATCACAGGATTAGAATAAACTAGATGCTCCACACATTCCAAGCTTCCTTTTAATTTTATAGAATTGATCTTCACTTGAAGGATTGGGGAGAATATCCAACCATTGTTGTTCTGATGGAATAAAATTTAACTCAATATTTTCAATTTGGACACGATCTTTGATGAAGTAATGCCTTATTTTAATATATTTTATTCTTGAATGCATACCACGATCCACTTTTGGGCAGCGACGGTCCTAGGACATGGATAGACTTAAGGTCACCAAAAATCGTAGAACCCATGAACAGTCTATTTATCAATCATTCAATCAATTTTAATTCATTTATCAATGTTTAAATTCTATTTATGACTTATAAATTTTACAGAAAATTTACCAGAGTTTTCTTTATAATTTTAATACTATTCAAGACCCAAAACCGAATTTTTAAAAAATTACACAGCTTGCACTAAAAATTATTTTATACTCCTAATAATTTGCCAACGTTATACCTTCAATTTCACAGTTCAACAGTCATACATAGCACTTCTAAATCTTTTTCAAAACATGAAAATTTTATTTTATTATTTACCTCTGGCACTGTCTTTATCACTTTATTATCATTGACAATTTCAATCATTATGCATTACACATTACATTTTGAATGTTACTGTAATATTAAATATTTCACTGTTCATACATCATTATAATACTCAATCATCTAATTATATACAATACCATTTAGCTCTATGAGTTGATACTTATAACCTTTAGAGAATAATATTCTACCTTGATGTACTTGACATTCCAAGTTGGAAAAGGAATTGATTTGGAATCAGCTTTCTCTATCTCATCCTTGTAAAAATTATAAACCACAATTTGGTGAGTATAAAAATACTCAGTGAGCATGCATACATCATTAAAACATGTGATATATGCATATGATAACAAAGGATAACAATGGTAGTCAAGTATCAATAAATAAAATGAAGAATATTAGTATATTTAATTAACATGTCAAGATTAATTAATTTGCATATCAAATATCTTTGGGAGTTTGGAATAGGTAACAATTAAATCGATAAAAGAATGGCCATCAATGGTAAGCAATAATATATAAGCTTGAAATCAATGAACATGTAAATAATACTCGTATCATATAGATAAGACAGATCAAGGGCCATGAAACATGTAGATTATATGTAATCACACAGTCATTCTCATATCAATAAACATAAGGTTGTGGCTAGGACAATTAACCCTTCCTAGCTAGGGTATCACATATAGTCAATGTACATATTGTCGACGGTATGTACCCACTATCCCATCTGTGAGGTAGCTCTATCAAATCCACATGTAAATAGGCCAATGGAATGAATAACAATATCAATATTCATTAGGGACATTACGGTATAATGACTTTCGATCGATATATATTTATGGGTATACTTGTCTTTCGATCGATATATATATATGGGTTTACTTGTCAATAAATTTCATTAATCATGTATCGGTTTCTTTTCTTAATACCAGGATAGCAATTAACAATAAATATCATAGTATACGATTAAACATTTGGTGTATATACTTTTAGGAGCAATTTGGGTACATAGTCAATCAAGAACAATAGATATTTCAATATCAAAAACAAACAATGGTTTTGGTGATTTCAATTATAAGAATAATCAAAGGATGATCAATAATAGCAATGTGATACTTAACCAAGAAATAAATATGTTCATTAGGTCAATAAATCAAAACATGGGTATGCATAATGATGTATACATTACTCGCCTTAGCTTATAACTTGAACATTTCCCTTTTCCTTTATCCTTGATTCTTTGACTTATCTCTTATGGTACCCATCACATCTCTTATTCATTCTTGACTCTACATATCTAATTAATTTCCATTTAGATACTATTTAACATAAAATTACATCACTTATACTTATATTAAAGGAAATTCCTCAAATTCCCAAGTTACTAGGATTTTTCTGTACAAAATTCTTTACTAACAACCTTTGTTCCATTACTCATATCTCTCTCTAAAATTATTCAATTGCTTCAATTCTTATTCCTAATTAAACTTAACATATAAATTTCTAACATATCCAAATTTCATATTAAACTCATTACTACACAATTTATGGTGTTAATTTAAACTTAGCTTTACAACCAGTCCTGATGTCTGCATTCTGCCTACAAATCTTATTCTGGAATGTACTGTTCTTTTGCTAATAACTCAATCAATACTTAACCAATTACTATAATTATTTTTCATATTGAAAATATACACATAAAATTATAACATATCCAAATTTCAGAATTTTTGGATCACTGTATAATTATTAGTGAATTTCCAAAAAATTAAATTACTGCCCTGAAATCTCTATCCAGACATGCCTTATTTCTGCCTATAATTAATTATGTACTTATCTAATTACAAAACCATTTTACAGACATTTATATAACATATAAATGAACGTTTTTCATTTTTAACACTTTCTCTAATTCAAATTCTAATGGTTTGTACAATAAAAATACAGTAGCATTTTTTAGAAAACCTAATTTCAGGTCAGTCACAGTTTTTACCCAATAACTCTTCCTCACTTCGAATTTTCTAAATTTCTTTTACATACATCTAATTAACATATTTATCTACAAATTTCATGTTTTAATCATCTTCAAATTTAGTCATTAAAATTTTGTAATAAAAGCCATAAATTACTGCCTCAAATCTGATTTCAGAAATTACATAAACCCTAACTCATTCTTTACATTTCTAACTTAATTACTTCAATTATTTGCCAAATCAAACCTTAGAACTCTTAAATACAATTAAAAATTATAAGATTAGAATCATTGTCTCAAATCAAAATACTTGAATTTCATCTTCTTTTTACTCCTTCAATTGATTTGAACTTCAAATTCCATCAATTTTCTTCAAAAGCTCTCTTCTTTCCATCAATTTTCTATCTTCTTTTGGTTGATTTCTTTGGAAGGAATAGAAAATATTTTGATTGCTCTTTCCTATTAGTGGTTCAGCCACTCACTCCCCTTAGCTAGCTATCTTCATCCATTTATACACCAAACAATAGAAAAAGGAAAGAAAGAAATGGAAAATTCTAGATTTATCTACTTGGCAATTTCCTATTGAACATAAAAAAAAAAAAAAAAAAAAAAAAAAAAGTCTTCATATTATTTATTAACCAAATAATTATTTCTAACAAAAACATCCTCTCTATCACTCCATCCATTATTTGGCCGGCCACCTTAGCTTGATTCTAGAAAGGGTGGGTCCCACAACTTTATTTAATTGTACTTTTAGCCTAAAATTTTTCTTATTTGCATTTTTGACCCCAAAACTTTTTGTAATTTATTAAGTCTATTCTATTTAGATTCAACCTCAAGTGTGGGGAGTGAAATATCTTATTTTAAATTGTTCTATCATTTAAAAATAGTTCTGGATCATTTATGGATCCTAGACAGTGGATTTTCAAAATTGCCCTAAAGTTGTCTTTATTTATAATTTTTCCATTACTCTTATTTTCAGTGTTCCAAAATATTTTCAACTCTTTCTTTTCACCATAGTTTCACATAAAATTAACTTATTTCATCCCCTCAAATATGGGTAAAAAATTCTTAAATTAGCTGGACTGCTATTTTTCCGGCAGGGTTCTCGACACCGACGATTTTCGAAAAAGTTTTGCATTTTCTTTCTAATTATATCTCTAAAATTATTTCCCATCATTTCAATGTTTTTAAACCATAAACTGAGAATTAAATCATGCATACAAGATGGAGCTTCCTAGGGTATTACAATGCATCACAAGATTTTTAGATTGCACTTGAGTTGTCACACATTATTGGTACATTATCAACCTTCACTCCATAGTTTTCAAGCTGCTACTTTATCCACAAAATTTGTGCTAAACAACTACCAGCTGAAATATATTCAGCTTTAGCAGTTGATAAAGCCACAAAAGTGTCGCACCCCAAAACTACCAATGCGACGATTTTAGGGCAAAGGTAGGCATAAAGCCACTGTACATCCGTAAAACCCTTAGCTAACCTGGATCAAATATATAATATATACTAGCATCATGACAAACATCCATATCTTATATATATCTTATCAACCTAATATGACATTTCCTCTTATTCCTTACCAATCAAAGGATAATTCTAATATCAATATGGAACAAGAGAAAGTTTATAATACCATCTATGGCAACAAAAGAATAAGCAACATCACACACATCTACGGAGCTTCTAAGAGTATACTTCTCATATACATGAATACATATATATAATTTAACTATTATCCAAAAATATTACATAAAAGAGTCTTCTTGTAGAGAAGAAAATCAAGAAGCTATGTCAATAGGATTAACTCTCTCTCGAGCTAAGCTAGAACCTGAAATCCACAGAAGAGTGGTAAACCTTCAACTCAGTAAGATGTGAATAATCAAAATGAATAACATATATAGAATACTTAAATAGCAAATTGTGAACATGTACTAGGGTACTAGAAAGAAATCTTAACATATACATTAATATCATTAGTGCTTACAAAGGGTAGCACTATCCAATTATTTCTTAATATATATGTGAATATCAAATCATGATTCTTTTTAAAAACATAAATGCCTATAAAGAATGAAATTGTCAAATAAATATAACATAAAATTGATATCATATCATAACGTTTGAGTAGCCTTGCTACCTTCACATGGCACATATGCTTGCACAGGCATATGCTTAGATCTCGTGATATCCTCTAGGAATAACACTGATACTATACCCTATTAGCCAGGTTTCTTTTGTACACATTGGACCAATGAATTAACTCTCATTGGGAAAAGTGTTCTATAATGTATGTTTCGTGATATACCTATCAAGTATTGGTTCAACAATAATTAAAAGTGATCAAGAGATCACAACATATTGTAACACCAAGTCCTAACCGAGCCTAGTATAGTTAAGGACCTTCGAGAATTTCTGTCAATTTATTTGAAATTATTTTGATGTGCTTACATGTGTATTTGATGTTTAATTTCTTGTTTGTATAAATAAATAATGATAATAAAATAAATAAATAAAAATAAAATAGCCAAATTAGGTTACAAAAATGATAGGACTTAATTGCAAAAG
>CANXYC010271497.1:0-14321 GCA_948193065.1 Aleurites moluccanus | reverse complement strand
ACTTTTTAAGGTTATTATGTAATTTTATTTCTTTTAGTACTTCCGTAATTACCGGTATGTTAGTTAATTGTAATAATTAATATGTCAGTTGTGGGTGAATAAATCCTCACTTTTGTTATATCTATGTGGATTGTGATATTTTAGAATGATGTTGTTGGAGGATGTACCTCTATTTAATATTATGTTATGTCGTTGTGGAATATAGTATATTTTGATGTTCAGGTAAGGCTTGCTACGGGTTCCGGTGGCATATCGCCTTCCCGTTCCCTAGCGCCGGTCATGATTCCAGGATGGGGTCGTGACAAAATACAACAACTTGTATGTTCAAAAATACAAAGTAAAAAATCTATAAAAAAAAGTGCAGTTCAAAAATAATGAGCAATTATGCAAATATCAAAATAATTGATTATGAAGAGGTATAATTAATTAATTAGATTATATATTTATGAATATATTCATTCTTGATTTTTAAAATTTTTTGTTGTGCAGTGGCTTAACCACTAATTAAAATATAATTAATTAATATATATCTTCATTTGTAAGAAATTAAGGTAAATTCAAATTAATATTGATTAGGAAAGGGTTTTATTATAATAATTCTCAATTTTTCATTACTATTAAGCAAACATGGTCATATGGTGGATCCATGTTGGCAATGTTTTAAACCATAAAGACCTCTCCTGATTGGAAATTGAGGATTTGAGAAGGGTAAACTAAAAAATCTGAGCAAGCAAATACCTTAAACCGCACAATATGTATAAATAATATTGTTTTTAAATAACGGGGGATCATGGTCTTCCTTTATCATACAGTGGCTTCGCTACCAGATATTAATGAGTTTTGAATCCTCACTCACATAGTTAGTTTAATAATTTCTAATTGAAAGAAGGTTTATAGGTTTTAATGAATTAATTTCACTCATGCTCTTTGAACTTTGAACTCATACACATTTTCATCCTTGAATTCAAATTTATTACTTAATCATCAAATTTATTTCAATTGTCACTTAAAAATAAAGTTAATTTTACCAATCGTCCCTTAATTTTATATTAATGCACAATATCATTTTTAAATTAAATTTTGTAAAAGTAAATTCTCTACCATTATATCCTTTAACTCAGCCCATTTTCCATTTAATTCCTCAATGAAAAGTTGACTGAGACGCCACATCAACCATTTTAAATTAAAAAATATACCACATCAGTCCTCGGTTCTATGTCTTCTTCACGCACCTGCTCGTCTCTTTTTTAACTCTTTTACTTTGAAAACTCTCACTATATATATCTCATTTACTTCTCTCTTTCACTCAGATATACAAAAATAAATCACATGAATCAAAGAAGCAAATCCATTCAATTACATAATTGACCCATGATTTTACTCCACAACAATTCGTTCAAAATTTTAATATTATCAAAGACTTCGATCCAAATTCAACTGTCCACTTAAAATAAAAATCTCATCAATTTGAATAAAAAAGAATGATTGAAATTCAATATTTGAAGGCATACTAGATACATGAAAGGCCAAATCAACAACACCCATAAAGAAATTAATCAAAATTGTGAAAGCCTTATTGTAGAAATCACTGGAGATAGTCGCAACCAAGGCTCAGGAAATATCGCCAACTGTACCAACCTTGCCATTGCTCATCGTTGTGACTGCTCTGCCAGCGTTCCAGGTAAGTCTTTGTACATCTGCTTCCATAATCTCAACTATCTGCTTCCAGGTAGCAAGTTCTCGTTCTCGAGCATTGTCGATCACTATCTCGTCCCCATAATCTCAATTAAGCTCCCATCTTAGCACCCTCTACCTCATAGTTTTGCAGTCATCAAACAAAAGAAAAAATTAGAAAAAATAATAGAAAAGAAAACCAAGAAATGGACAAAGAAACAACAACAACAACAACAAATGAATTAGAAGCAAAGAATATCTTGAAACACACATATTTGTTTAATGACAATTGAAAAAAAAAATAACAAAGCTTCAATCTTTTTTGTTGAACAAGAGGAAAAAATACATGGGTATTTAAGGATTGATTGGTAATTGAGCGAGATATGAGTGAATCTTAGCTGCTGTGAAGACCAATTGAAGAAAACCAAAGCGAGTGAATGAAGAATTCCCATTTTGCCCATTGCTCAAGTGACCGTCCGTCAGATGGAGAAAGAATGGACAGTGTTTGGGGTATTTTAGGATCATAATTCAGAATCAAACTGTATAACCGACCAAAGTGATCGGTATAATTACTGAACTTGGTCCCAACTAAGAGCCATAAGATAAACGATCCATCTTTAACAAGTATAGGAGAATCGAGGTAAGGCAGATTAGTGGACCAGTGGCAATTGTGAAGAAACGGCAAGTAAGGCTGGCTCATAACACAAACAATCACAATCCCATTCTTAGCTACAAACGTGTGAACATTAATTTTTTACACCCCTTGGACTTGTGCTAAGCCAAATAGCACTAATCGAAGCCCGACCCATTCATGGACGGACTCAGAAAATACCAGATAGGATCTAAGCCCGAGCTACCACCTTTAAAGGGTGGCATTGCCGCCCAAGGCAAGGGGCAGCACAACCCTGCCTTGAGGGCGGTAGCATTGCCATCCCTTCTGCTGCTACCCTCCTTTGCACCATGTGCCATTCTTCCTCTTTGGTGGCACCGCCACCCCTCTCCGGTGGTACTCCCTCTTTTGCTTGGTGGCAGCTTCATATTTTGCACTTTTTTCATCAAATCCCACTTCTAAAAATAATGAAACAAGACCCGCTAAGCCTCTATTATAAATAAAGAGCTACTTCCACCTTCTAAGACACACCAAAATCACTTAGGTTGAGTTATCACTACTTGATTTCACTCTCTTCTCCCTCTTATACCTGCTTTCTTATTTCTTTAATTCTCTTTGAGCTAAAGAAGGACAAAATTGAGACGTGTGGTTCCTCTAAATATTTAATAAATAATTAAGTTAACTTCGCTTTAAAATTGGCTAAATTTTTCCTTTTACAAAGAGGAATCTTGCTCTAAGGAGGTAATCTGACCGTCTCTATCGCTTCCCAAGGTGGAACTCCATTCTGAAAAGGCCCTTATATCGCCGCCTCCTCAAAGACAAAGACCAAAAGTATAATCCCCAAACTTATTCTTTTCAATTCGGTAAAACACCAAACAAACAAAACATGATAAATTGGGTTTAAAATCATACCAATCCCTTCGCAAAAAGGGCGAACTACGCGGATTTTGATTCCTATTCAAAGGAATACGTATGCCTGCTTATTTCAAAAGCATTAGATCTAAAAGTTATAAAAAATAATTTTTCCTTTTCTACTTTAACTTATTTGAGGAATGTGTGATCAACCTAAAACCTATAAGGGCTAGAGTTGATATCCTCTATTTTAGGGTTTTAATTTTAATAATTAATCTACTTATTGCTTTATGATTTATTTAATTACTTTAATTCTTTTATTGTTTTACTTACTCATTCATGTATAAATGTTATTCTTAAATTGCTCATAAAAAATCATTTAAATCAAAGTTAAGCATAAGAGCCAAGTATTAACTAAAAACCTAGCCCCCAAATCTTCTTTGGTTTCGAAAGTCTAGTGCATTTTTCTTTTGGGATAAAGATTGGAGTCAAAAATGAGCTTTTTTTTCCTTAAATTTTTCCAACAAAAATAACTTAAGGCGGCAACTCCTTGATTCATTTTCAAAATAAAAATCAATTTACAATGAAGGCGCGGATGTCGTCGTAATCGTGAGAAATCACCCATAATGAGCATCCCGATTCCAAGAGGACCAAACGAGGTGCTAGGGCGAGGCCTTACAGTTGGCGATTCCACTGAGGAATAAACTATTTTTCTAAAAGAAAAAGAATAAGTGAGCTATCAATTGGTTAAAATTTTTACTTAGCTTTTAGTTTAATTGTGATTTTCATACATCACTACATAACAACCAGTTACAGTGTTAAGCCATTGGATTGCGAGTAGCATTGATCAGACAACTCTCTTTGAGTATGTTGAGAGATTGTAAAAGTATCCACCCCACTATGAATCTTTAATCTTTTTGAAGTGTAACGAGCAGTTATACTGTTGGACCCATACGAAACTCTTTATTTCACATGTGTTTAGGTATATCACTGCTCTAGTGTGATGGGTACTTAATATCTAAACCACCCAAACCCATTTCATATAATGAACTTAGATCTAGACCCTAGGTCCCATGACCCATAATAGTGGGAACCTTTGAATATATGTTCATTAAATAATTTTCTTCTACATATACATGCATATATGCATAACCATACATCTATGATCTGTGGACTAAGAACCAAGGAGTTAATGGTCGACCCAAAGCTTTAAAGTTTTAAGCTCATCAAAGCCCAAAGTTTTGAACCCGAAGGCCTTGAAAAGAATGGAATCTTTTTCCCACCCTTACATAGGCCTTGTTTGGACCACAGTGACCTGACCCAAGTGTTTCTCTTTCAAAGGTACCAATGGAGAACTAAACATCTGACATGGATACTATCGCAACACTTTTGGCCACCCTACTCAAAAAGCAAGAGGATAACTTTAATACTGCCTTGGAAATCCAATAGGGACACATTGACAATGCCCTTGATATGCAACATCAGTCCATCCTTAACAAAATGAAAATGATGATAATCCAAGGAATGAGCACTCACTAAGCCAATGCCCCAAATGTGTCTTCCTCTACTCTACCAAATCCTGTTGTTGATCTGACGAATAATGGAAAGGCTCTTAAAGTTACTATTCCTCCACCGGTTATCAACCTGACAGGTCGCACTACTCCTTCCTCCTCCCCAAATCTTTTTTATAGAGGAGAGATTCCAGACCCGACCAACATCAAAAAGCTAATGAAGAAATGTGAAGCTATGGAGAGACTCCTCAAGAACATCAAAAAGCATGAAGACCTTATTGATGTTGATACTCTTACCCTCTTTTTGAATGCTAGGGTCCCTCCAAAGTTCAAAATGTCTAGAATGGCCAAGTTTGATGGCACTACCTGCCCTAAGACCCATTTAAAAATGTATATGGCGGCTATGAATCTTTTGAGGGTGGACAATGAGCTCCTTACTCAATTGTTCCAGCAATTACTCATTGGTACTGCGATGAGGTGGTTTTTCGATTTGGACACTAACTTCAAGAAAACTTGGAATGATATATGCAATGTCTTTATCGAGCAATATCATTATAATGTTGAAGTGGATATTACTAGGAGGGATTTAGAAACAACTAAGTAACAACAGAATGAGTCTTTCTCTAATTTCCTTACTAGATAGAGGGCCAATGCAGCCCAAATAATGAATAGGCCCACTGAGCAAGAGCAAATTGATATCATTGTCAAGAACCTCCTCTCGAGTTATCAAACCCATCTTCAGACTCAATACTTGCCTGACTTCAAAGCCCTTATTGCCACCACATCGAAGGTAGAGGATTTGATCCAAAGTGGACAAATCAAAGATCAGTCAACCACTTAAAGCTCAAACTCAAGGTATAGAAAGAACACCAACTATAGCCACAACATTGTCTCTAATAAAAAAAGTGGGGAAGTGTATGCCATCTCTAACTAATAGCCTATAAGGTTAGAAAGAAGAACTTTCACTGATTTGGGCATGCCTTTGATCATGGTATACAATAAGGCCTTGGAGTCAAATTTAGTCAAGCCTTTGGAGCCTAGGGTACCTCCAAATCCTTTTGCCTAGAAGCTGGAATATGAATGAGTACTGTGAATATCACCAAGGCACGAGGCACAAAATAGACATATGCAAAACCTTAAGGCATAAGATCCAAGACTTGATGGATAGTGGTGATATTATTCCACCAAAAACAAGACCCAAAATCACCACAAATCCACCCCCAAACCATCAAGCCAATATCATTTTCCTCCACTCCTCAAACATAGAAATTGATCCAATCTCTTTGATCCAATCAATTGATGATTTTTGTTGTGTTCTGAACCTTAATGACTTCATGGAGGAACTCAATGTCATAACTCGGAGTGGAAGACTCTATCAAACAAACTAGCCAGTTCAACAACCCATCCAACAGGTTCCCCTGCCTATAGAGAGAGTGAATAATGAGCCTAAAGAGGATGCTATTCTCAAACAATTGAAGAAGACTCAAGCCAGTATCTCTATTTGGAGCATCATCCAATCATCTTTCCCACATCACCAAACTCTTTGCATGGCGTTGAACCAATGTCAAGCCCTAGTTGACATTTCTCATGAAACTTTGGTTGCCTCACTAACCAACTCGACCAAGGCTACGTCCATCTCATTCACTGACCATGATCTACCTAAGGGAGGAGAAAACCATAAATATGCTCTATACATAACTGTGATGACTCAAGGGAAGATAGTCCTTATGGTATTAATTGATAATGGGTCAGCCTTAAATGTGTGCCTTGCTAAAAGTGGCAAGTTGTTTGGGCTTAGAAGCCATATATTTCACCCCCTCCGATCATATTGTGAGGGCATATGATAATACAAAAAAAAAAAAGTCCTTGGAGTAGCTACTCTTGATGTGACAATTGGACCTATAACTACTCCCATCCATTTCCAAGTAATTAATGTACCTGCATGTTTCAATCTCCTCTTTGGAAGGCCATGGATTCATAAGGTAAAGGCTATCCCATCCTCCTTACATCAGAAGCTTAAGATTCCTCATAGGACTACCATTATCACTATCAAGGGTAACATACACGAGAAAAGTGAAGTTTCCAGTTCTACTTTCGTTTAGGGAATCCAGCCCAAGCCAAATAATGTGCCATTATCTGGTTTCTTCTTTAATACCATTCAGTTTATTAAACAAGAAGGAGGTAAAGAGTTTGTCCCTTTTGATTTTGATCCTTTCAGTAACATAAATGTGGCTAACATTTTAAAAAAAAAGGAATTATTTCCTTGGGCTAGTTCTTGGAAAGAACCAACAAGGAGTACCCTCTTTCAAAGAAAGTCTAATAGCAAACCCACCTTTTGGGCTTGGCTATAAGCCCACCAAGGAGGACTTGAATGAGATTGAATTAAGGGCTAAGAGGAGAGCTGAGGATAAAAAGAAAGGTGAGACTTTTCATTGGCAGATGCATCCTTATTTCAAAACCTTGAATGGGAATTTCATGAAAGAAAAAGAGGACTTTCCTTATTGCAGTTTTTCTGAACCATGGTATTGTCCCATAATTAAGAAACTAATCCTAGGCTTTGAAATTCTCTTTGATGTTAGGCTCAGTTTAGAAGACTGTGAATCCATCTACTCCTTGGAGTAAGAATGGGGGGAAAATATGGAGGCTACTCTCTTTGAGTAAGTCCTCACGATTGGAAGTAAGGCAGAATCAAACCCTACCAAGCTCCTCCATCCAACTTTGATTGCACCCAACAACTGGCATATTTAGAAGGTTCTTAGCTTTGATGAAGTATCCCTTTTTCAAGTCAAGTCCGAGCCTGAGTCAAAGTCAGATACATAGTCTTTTTCTTTTCTTTCTTCTTTAGAGTCTGTGAAGGGCCTTCCTAGTTCTTCTTTCAATTTTGATGTAATCCGTGAGGATGAAACCTTTATTAGCAATAAAAGTTTTGAGTTTTCCTCTTATATCCCTGTGTCTTCCTTTCTGCATAAATCCAATTTAAATGAGGCATCAAAAGAAAAAGAAATAAATGAAATAAAAAATGAACAAAGCAAGGAATCAATAAATATGGGCACTAATGATAAATTAAAAATCACATTCATTGCATCATCATTTTTTGATAAGACTTATTTATTCAAAGCTGTTCAAGAATTTTTAGATTGCTTCGCCTTGGAATCTGAAGACATGACGGGTATTGATCCAAGTATAGCAGTCTATAAGATTCCAATCTATGAAGATATGAAGCATGTAAAGCAGAAACTACGAAGGTTGAAGGCAGAATGGTCCCTAAAGATCAAAAAGGAAGTTGCCAAGTTGTTGAAGAATGGTTTTATCGAGCCCGTCACTTATCCTTCATGGTTAGACAACATATTGTCGGTGCCCAAAAAAGATGGGAAGGTAAGGATATGTGTGGATTACAGAGATCTGAATAAATCCTGTCCAAAAGATGATTTTCCTTTGCCTCATATAGACTTATTGGTTGACTGCATGGTTGGATCTGAAATAGTCTCCTTGACTGATTTATATGCGGGTTATAATCAAATACAAGCTTATCCTCATAACAAGGAAAAGACAACCTTTGTTACCGAATGGGGGCACCTATTGCTATGAGGTCATGCCTTTCAGTTTAAAGAATGTGGGAGCAATATATCAAATAATAGCTACAACTATCTTTCATGACATGATCCATAAGGATGTATAAGTGTATGTCGATGACATGGTTATTAAGTCTGAAACAGCAGAGGGTCATATAGATACAGTAAAGTGTTTCTTCCTTAGATTAAGATAGTATAATCTAAAGTTGAATCCTGCCAAGTATGGTTTTGATGCATCTTCAGGAGTATTCTTGGGATACATAGTTAGCAAGAAAGGGATAGAAGTAAACCCAACCAAGTCAAAGGTCATTTTGGAGATGTCGGCTCCTAAGACAAAAAAAGAGATTAGAGGATTTTTGGGGCACTTGCAGTACATTAGTTAGTTCATTTCCCAACTACTTGATGTTTGTGGACCTATCTTCAAGTTGTTAAAGAAAGGAGTTCCTAAGGAGTGGAATGATGAATGCTAGTAAGCCTTTGAAAGAATCAAGTAGTATTTGCTCAAACTTCCTGTTTTGCAACCACTAAGGCCGAGTGAATATTTGCTGTTATACCTCTCTGTGACCAAGGAAGCTATGAGGGCAATGGTCGCCCAAAATGCCAAAGACTCACATAAAGAGAATGTTGTTTACTACCTGAGTAACCGCATGCTTGCTCACGAACTAAAGTATAACCAAATTGAGCAATTGTGCCTCGTTTTGGTTTAAGTATACCATAAGCTACAACATTATTTGAATTCATACACTACGCATGTTCTTGCTGACAAGAGTCCCTTGAAATTCCTTACATGGTTGGCAGTTCTAGTAGCCTTCGATCTCAAATATATTCCAATAAAGGCCATCAAAGGGAGTGTAATAGCTAACCAATTGGTTGCTGCCCCAATAGATGATGAACCCTTTGAGCTCAAGTTCCCGGATGAGAACATCTTGAAGATAGAACTGAAAGTATGAAAGTTGTATTTTGATGGAGCAGCTAATCATAAAGGTTATGGTGCTGGAAGAGTGTTAGTCATACCAGATGGGTATCATTTACCCATGGCTGTTAAGTTAGCCTTTGAGGTGGCGAATAATGAAGTTGAATATGAGGCTTGCATATAAGGTTTAGAGGTTGCCACTAATATGATGATTGATTATCTGGAGGTCTATGGCGATTCTAATTTGATCGTTTCACAAGCTCTTGGTAAATGGAAGATAAAGGAAAAGCATTTGGCTTCTTACCATCAACGCATGACTGACCTAGCAGAAAATTTCCATGAACTATCTTTCCATTACCTACCTCGAGCTAAGAATTAGTTTTATGATGCCCTGACTATCCTAGCTTCCATGATAGACATGATGGGAAATGAAATTATTCATCATGTGGTTATCGAAGTATGAAGACAGTCGAGTTATGATACAATATGTATGCAAATTCAATTGGCCGATGGTAAGACATAGTATTGAGATATATTCAATTTCCTGAAAAATGAGCAATATCCGAAAGAGGCATCCAAATCGGATCGAAGGACAATAAGGCAAATGGCTAGTAATTTCATACCAAATGGCGATGTCCTGTATAGGAGGGCTTGGGACCACATCCACCTCAAATGAGTGACAAAAGAGGAAGCTCGACAAATTATGGAATGGATACATGGCGGTGAAGAAGGCCCACAAATAAATGGTTTTGCGTTAGTTAGAAAAATCACAAAAAAGGCAGCACACTTTATTCAGACTAACATCATTTGTCGGTTTGAATTGCCTTTTAAGATCATCACAGATAACGGATCTCACTTTCAGAAGGAAGTAATAAGCTTGCTTAAAAGGAAAAAAATCCAATATCATCGGTCTTCCCCTTATCGCCCTCAAACCAACGGGGCAGTCGAAGCAGCAAACAAGACTATTAAGACCATTCTTCAGAAGATGATCATCAATCACATAAATTGGCTTGAACGCCTTCCATTTGCATTATGGGGGACTTCCGTTCGCATGCCGATTGGGGCAACTTCTTATTCTCTATTATATGGGATGGAGGCGGTATTTCCAATTGAGGTGCAAATTCGCTCCACAAGGGTATGCGAGAGAATCAACTTACTAAAGCAGAATGGATTAAAGGATATCATTACCAGTTGAATGCTATTGATGAAAAAAGGATAGATGTACTTTATAAGATTCAGGGGTATCAACGAAGGCTAGCCCGACATTTCAACATTAGAATAACTAACAGAGGATTACTAGAAGGCAATTTGATGCTAAAAGAAATCAGAGCTCTTGTTCACGATCTAAGAAGAAAGTTCAGACCTAATTGGGTCAGGCCATATGTGCTCAAGAAGATTATGTCAGGCGGGGGCGCCATACTTATGAATTTAGATGGGAATGAATTTTCAAATCCTTGTAATCTTGATCAGTTAAAGAAATATTTTGTGTAGTTCCTGTCTTATGATGCAATTTATGAACAAGAACTACGTGGACCTGATTCTCCTAAAAAAATATAATAATAATAAAACTAATGCAACAAGGCAAGTAATCATAATATTGTGGAGATACGTAGGCAACCCTCTTGGGTGCGGTCCAAATTATAATAAAAATATCATTTTATGCCAACTGATTGCATTGTTCTATCTTATTTCCTTTGCTAGCTCGTCGAGTTAAAAACCTGAAAGTGCAGCTCAGGTAAAAGTAAGAGTTTTAAAAAAAATGCCTTTGTTTTGAATTGGATTCCTTTAGTCTAGTCTTATATCGTTTAAAAAAATCAAAGTCATGTTTTATCCTGTTTAGTTTATCAAAATCGAATTCAGAACAACTCAAAAATTCAAATTTCGTCTTTATTCTTTATTCAAGGAATCAATGTCAAAAATCCGAAGTTCTAACATGAAATAATCAAAAGCAAAGTCTCAGTATAAAGTAAAAAAAAAAATAGATAGTCTAAACAAAATTTAAAAGACAGAATCCAGAAAAATCTATGCCTTTATCCTCCTAGGATGGACATCCCTTGTGTCATCGAGATCCCCATCGTCAGCAGCAATTACCTCTGGTTATGCTACTATCTCTACTCCATCTCCATCCTCTGGTTTAACAACTACCTCCTCTGTCTCAGCATCAATGATCATGTCTGCCTCTAGCTTCATTATCAAGATAACTCTTCTCACCTTCTCAATAGGCCATACCGCCATGATAAACCAAGCATCATAGTCTTCTAGCTTGCCTGTCAAGCCTAATGGTTGAGCAAAGTGCATGGATCGCCTCCAGCCATTCATTATGGCCTGAGAAACCGGACCAGTAATCAAAGAAGTAGGAAATACAATCCCATCAGGAGGAGTACCTTGAGGTTGTCCCATCTGCCTTAGAATTCTGGTCCCTTGATAAAAAGTGGTCATGGACATGTCCATTAAGTGGACCATCTTATATTTATAACTCATGTTGATGAATGATATGATCTCATACCATGTACAATGCCAGAGCAAACTCTCAGGGTCCAGCTTCAAAATCCAAGCAGTCCATTCCTTTTCTGAGTAGAAACGGATTAAGGTCCTCTGCATGCAGTATTGAGAAACAGAATAAGGCATCCTATCTGGAGAGCCCACCACTTGAAGATGGTCTTTAAGCCAAACCTGAAAGTAAATAAAAGTTAGAAAAGAAGCCTAAGTAGAGATGAAAGAATAAAGTGCTCTTACATGAAGTATGACTGGACTAACAGACCAAGGCCTCTCGACTCTATAATTGTTATCCAAGCTCTGTAAGGTCTCTGCCAAAATCAGACTGGCAATGGTAGAACCTCACTCCATTTGAGCCACCAGCTCCACTATCCGGATATCCCTAAGCCAGGTGAACTGAAGAATAAGCATCCAGCAGTCAAGCACAATATCAAGACAATCATCCTAAGCTTCTACCTAACTTTATCCCTAAGATCTTTTTGATACTGGAACTCTGCCATGATTGCAGTCAGGTTGATTTGATCCTCTATTACCATAGAGTCAGCAAGCGCATGACTCAGTCCTCGAAATCTCCTGAAAGAATGAAAATACCCTACCTGGTATTTAGGAGTGGCCAATACATCATCTGGATTGCTTTCAAGGATAGCGTTAAACTCCTCAAAAGTGGGGCATATTTCCTCCATGTTAGCTCCAAACCAAAATACATGGTCCAGGGGATCCCAAAACCTAAGACAGGCTTTAAAGAAATCCCAGTACACTTTTACTCCTCTCAAAGTCAAGACAGAATTAATTCCATACTTGCCTTAATTGATCTTCTCAACCCTGTCTAGATTCT
This sequence comes from Aleurites moluccanus, assembly GCA_948193065.1. Taxonomy (NCBI): domain Eukaryota; kingdom Viridiplantae; phylum Streptophyta; class Magnoliopsida; order Malpighiales; family Euphorbiaceae; genus Aleurites; species Aleurites moluccanus. The sequence continues at coordinate 1,858 of CANXYC010271497.1, read as the reverse complement.
TAGTCCACAAAAACATACGATGACTATAGTAGGGCTCCACAAGAGAAGAAAATGAGTTGAAATAAAAGAAAGAGGTGCAGAATATGATGACAAAGAGTCAGAGTGACTTTCTGAATAGAAAAGGAGCATATTTATTGAGAAAAGGGGATGAAAACGAGCTAGGAAGCGCATGAATAGTGAGACACTGCCACCCTTCTTGAGCAGGGCCGCCTAAAGTGGCCGACGGCAACACCACCTCATGTTGGTGGCGCCACCAAGGCTTAAAAATGACTAGGGCAGCACTGCCCAAAACAGCCGACATCACCTCTCTCTTTGGCTCGTGACAGCGAGCTTATTTGCAGGAAAATAAGTGAGAAATTTGGAAAATTAGGGTCCTGTGGGCATTTTGGGGCATTCCAATGCATTTAATTTCATTCAGTTGCATTTTTAGGGTATAACATTACGTAACTTTCCATAGCATTGCATGATTTGTATAAGTTTGCATTCATTACATGGGAAAACATAATGAAAAGTCATAAAATTCATATGTATATAATATCATCCATACATCAAAGTCTGAATAACAACAAAAGTAGAAAGAAGAAATAGAGCTTAAACAAGCTATTGGCCCTTCTGACGGCACCGACAGGGTCCTCTAATAGACGATGTCGCTTAGCTTGAACCTCCAGACGGGTCAGTATACCCGCTAAAGCTTGCTCCATCCTACACCCCATTTTATTGGTATGGTGGGCCCAGTCAGTGCTAATCTGCAGAAACAAGATGACAGAGTTAAAGATACTTTGCTGAAGATCATTTCTAAAAGTAAAGTTAAAGACTAAACATGAATACACCTCAGGATTGTCGGGAAGAGCAGGTACCCAAGGATGGACCACATCTAGGACATGATATGTCTGCATCACACCGGTGGCCAATATCTCCAGTAAACCAGTGATTAGGGCCTCAAGAGACCCTAGCTGGATCAGTCCTAATCTCAGGACCGAGAATGGGTCCAGCCAAGGAAGGCTCCACAGATGCACCCAACTATGTACTAGACTAGGGCTAACAGTAGAAGGCCCCGTAGCATTAGATGAGTACTCCAATCGTTTGCATAGATCGTCAATAGGACCTATCAAACGGGTACGATAAAATATCACATAGTTATCTTTATGAGTCACATATAGATGAATGGGAAGATCGTTATAAGCCTCATCCGGAGCCCGAATGTCTATATCCCATCTCATGTCAATTAGTGGGTGTGCAAGGATTATCCACCTCCCAATAGTCTAAAATCTAACTCTCTCCCCCAAGTAATACAGTTTGTGATATAGATGAGCGAAACAATAATCGGGAACAAGCCAGTGTTGTGCATCGGTCGAGATCGAGTGGCAGTAGTTGTGTCCTGTTGATGTAAGGTTTCAACTGAATCTGCATAGAATGGTTATGGTAAATAAAAGCATGAATCTTGTATAAAAGAAATTTAAAAAATACCTGAAAAGTGTCAAGGCTGCTGAAAAATATCTGAATCGTCCTAAATTCACGCATGTCTGAACCAGTCCAAAATTCTTTATTCCACCAGATACCAACAAGGAATACATCTAATCTAGGACTACGGAGAGCCGAGGCAAGTGTTGGAAAATACTCATAAGCCCATACCTAAAGACAATCAGAAGGTCAAGGTAAGCAGAAAATCAAAACAAACAGAAAGTCAAGGCAAGCAGAGAGCAGCAAGGCAAACAAAAAGTGTAACACCTCAGCTTAGCCTGAACCAAATCCATATAGAGATCTTCGGGGGGAGATTTTTAATTTCTTTATATTGTTATGTTTATATATATTTATGCATGAAATTGGTATTTATGCATGTTATTTGAATTAGTTCTAG
>CANXYC010271366.1:0-13220 GCA_948193065.1 Aleurites moluccanus | reverse complement strand
TATTTGATGTGTATGATATGAATTAATGGTTAAATGATGGAAATAAATCCATTAGAATGGAACTTTGTCTTGGCCGAATGTGAGGTGCTTGTGTAATGGTGTTGTATTTTGATGTTTAATAGGTTTAAAGGCTTGAATGATGTGTTTTTGATGTGTTTAACATGAATTGGTAGTTATTTGATGGAAAGAAAATCATTTGGATAAAGTTACATTTGGACCGAAACTTGAGGTGCTTGAATGATGAATTGTACTTTGATGTTTAATAGGTTTATATAGATGAATATTATGCATTTGATGTATATATATGTTCTATGATTGATTGGTGCTGAAAAATGGATGAATGGAATAATTTCCATTTAGGTGGAACCATGTGGACTTTGTTAGTTTAAGGTGTTAGGCTAATGCAATTGAAGAAGTAAGGTTTGAATATGATTCAATGGTATAAGTAATGTAAATGTATAAGTTTAGATATGTAAAAGATGTTTTATATATGTACTTGGAAGTTAAACTTGGAATATGATGTATGTTTAGTATGAAATATTGAACTAAGTGTTTGGAAGTTCTTAACTTAGCATTATAATGATGAATATATGAAATGTGAGTTAAATATAATGATAAAAGTGTATTTGATGCATAAAGAAATGGAAAGTATCAAATGTGTGATATAGGGTCTTTGGTGTATAGCATATGTGCTTATTTATGTTGATATGATTTGATATGTGTTTTGATGTGATTGTATTGAGTATGAGTCTTACCGGAGTGATTTTATTAATATAGGGGAAATTTCCTGAGCAAGGGCTGGGGACGGCGAGTCACGGGCCAACTAGGCCTGTTGGGGTAATATTTGGAAGTTTCGTTTGAGGTGAGTCTATATATATGATTCATGCATTATTTTTTCATAAGTCATGCATTTATGCATATGAAATGATATCCTTGCTTGAAAACCATTAATGATCCACTTTTGGTTAGTTTTACCAAAATGACTTAAAATAGAGCTGTCGAAATGTTTGAAACTGACCTAAACTTTGATACTACATAGAATTTATTATGAAAGGCTTTTTGATGTCAAATCAAGCTTAATTGCTTATTATATACATATATTTATAATTTGTATAAAGAAAATGCCATGGAAATATTAATTTCAAGGCAAACCAGAAAGTGCCTGGAAAATGAGAAATGGACCCGTAATTTAGGGGTGTCAGTTGCGTTAGCGCAACTGGGCCCCGGAGTCCAAAAATTTCATATTGAGCTATATTGCTCCTTTGACCTTTATGATATTATTTAACATCATTAAAGTAATATTTGAGACTTAATGTTGATATATTCATACTATGTGAGACATTTGCATATAATATATTATAACAGAACTACTTCAATGGTGTAATGAGTAATCCATCGGCTGTGTACACAAATATATGTATATATGCTCTGACCTTTGCTAGAGAGGGTGAAATTCTTTATGCTATGGTGTGATTGGTTGGAAATGGTGTGATTGGGTAGAAATGTGAAGGAAGAGAAGTGAAGTAATAGTATGCTATATATTATGATATGTTACAGATACTCATTCCTGTTATATTATATGCATTATGGTTCATGATATATATTTCATTATTCCATCACTAGTTATTGATTATATACAGATAGATCATTAATGGATAGATGTGGCTTTTCAAGAATAATATTGCATATTCATATATTTAGATTCATTGAGTATAATCTTATACTCACCCCAAAGTTGTTAAATATTTTCAAGATCTCGGTGAGGCAGATATCCATTGGCTACATCATCTTCAGTATTGGATTTCAGATGTATGTATTGAGGTTACTCCTATGTATAGAAGTTCCTTAGTATAACGTATATAGGGCTTGGATTGGCTAAGAGTTTAATGTTTTAATGTGATCAAAATGTTAACCAAGTTTGATATGAGAATGTTAATGTTACATATATATGATATGAGATGTGAATGTAAATATTGAAGTATTTATTGAGTTGTGATTGATTAATGGAGGATAAAAGGGGATGTATATTTATTTGGAAGTGAAATTCTTAGGTTTTTGCAGAAAGATTAAGTCAGAGTTATAGAGGAAACTCTGTCAATTTCTCTGTAAGAATTTTATGATGTTTTAGAAAAAAAAAAATTATCACCTAAAATGTATCATATGTTTAAAGAATGACTGTTAATGATATTATTGGTTTGTAAAAATTAAGTTAAAGTAAAAGAATGGGTTCTTTGAGATACTGGTCACCTTGGCATTATTCGTACCTTAGGACCGTCATGGTCTAAAATTAGATCGTGATAATCAAGATTATGTATGTCTACATTAATGAACACTTTGTATCGATGTTACAACATTTGTATCAGTATTCCACTTATATTTGACTAAATTTCAACTTATATTCGACTCAATTTCGACTTCATTTTGACTTTATTTGTTCCTTTGGTTATATCTAATAATATTATGCCTTGGTTCGACCTAATTTGACTTTATTTGTCATGTTTCGACTTAATTTTGACAATATATATTTGTGCTCTAAAACTGAAAATGATTTTTAACATGAATTATATATATATATAAATATATATATATATATATATATATATATTTGAAATTATAAAAATGTACAAATATACAATGAACTGAATATATTAACTAAGTTTGTTTTTGTTTTTCTTGTTTTTATTCTTGTTTTCTCTTTTTTTCTGCCTCTAGCAGCTCCTCATATAGGATTTTTTGTTGTGGATTTGCTTTAACCCATCAAAAAGTTTCAAATAAGAATTATTGCATGTAGTCAGTTATGTCCTCTTGTCTAATCATTTTGCAATCATTTTTGAAGACCATGCATTGTATCCACTTTATAACAAAATCCCCATAGTTATTATCTCTGTACAAAAGTCGAATGAAAGTCGAAGTTAGTCATAATATAACATAATAATAAAGGTTTACTCGAAAAGAAAAGGACTAGACTTACCCTTCTTGCTGGTTGCAAGGCATTTTCACTGAAACCCATTTTATACCCTTTTTCATCTTCCTTGATATATACAAATTGGTTGCTTGATAAAGGAGTGGCAGCATGACTTTAATTTTGTTGATATGTAATTCACAGCTGATGTCATCCTTTGAATTGTAATATCTTATAATATTATTTTTTAGGTCTATATGTATAACAATCCAGTGATTGCCTATATTAAATGGAAATAACACTTGGTTAACATCTTTCCAAGGCAACCTTAAAGAGTTAGAGCCTCTGACATATTTAACAACTGAATCATTATCATTAAATTTATTCCATTTCTTCTAGACCTTGGCTTCATAACATGCATGCAGTTGCACCTAATCAAGAAAAAAATTGCAATTAGTCCATAGTCGAAATATAGTCGAAGTTAGTCGAACTAGGTCGAAATATAGTCAAACTTATTCTATATTTAGAATAAAGGAATCTTATAAAGAAATGGGTGTCCATTATTGTAATTCTAGGATTGTCTATTTCTTTCTCTCTGTCTTAGAATAGCTTCTTCCGCAACATAATTGAATTAAAGTTCATATGCTATAATTAAAACCAAATTGCTCACAAAAAAAAAGATAGCATTAATATAACAAAATATAGTATATTTAGTATTACTTACTTCATCGGTAGCCCATTCGTCAGAATTATTCAGAACTATATAAAATTCTTTCTTCAAATCTACTGCCTAATTAATAATAATTGGGAAGTCATTAGCTATCCACTTATTGTATTCCTCCAATAATATATCCTCCTCAAATGTCTCCAATTTATGCCTTTTAAGTGGAGGAAACTCAATCATATATGGAGATTTCATGTAGCGACTTAAATAGCGCTTTCTCTTCTCTTTTGCAATCTTCATCTCCATTTCCAATTCCATTTTTGTTGGTTGTGGATATTTAGCTGATGACTCAATTTTTGGCAGTTGCAGTGATTGTTACACATAAAGCAATAATGTTGACTCAAATTGTGGTTGTGCTTTTATTTGAACTATTTCTTGTGCAAGAATATCAACTGTGGTTGTATAAGCAGGAAGTGGAGTTTGAGGTTGAGCATATGACTCCATATGTTCTTTACTTAAATCCTTCACTATTGGTTATGTTGATCTATCCACTGATTTTATGGTGATGACTAAATTTGTAGAGTAAATTCAGCAAACACTTGAGTAGCATATAGAGTAGCAGTTTCAGTCCTTTGCCTATTAGTTGGATTGGCAAGAGCAACAACAATATCCAAAATAGCATCACATCATTTATAAGTATATTTTGTTATTGCTCAAGTTTTTCCAACATTTCACTGTGCTTGACTTGCACTTGCTCCATCCTGTCCAACCTTTCATTATGCTTTAAATGCAATTCTTTAAATTTATCAAATCTCTCATTTTGCTCTTTATGCATCATCTTCAACATTAACTTAATATTTGATGATGAGACAATAATATTAAGAGGAGGAGAGGTTTTGGTTCTATCTTTGCATTTTTGCTCTATCTTTTCTAGCTCAAAAGATGAAGATTCAAAATGTTCAGACATATTGGAGAGAACATATATCTTTGTTTTTGTAAATGGCAAACCCTCATAGAAGAGTGCGTCAAGCATCTTCATTTCCTTATCAGTCAGAAGCATCTCAATTGCTTTCAACACCTGCCATTCCATATAAATCAATCAGATAAAAAACCATAAAATGTTTTGACTATATTTCGACTTTGTTTCAACTATATTTAGATTTATGAACAGTTGTGTCATGTTATCGAAACATGGTCAAATATAGTCGAAATATGGTATAGTCAAAATAAAGTCCATAAATAGTCGAAACACAGTCGAAACAAAGGTTAAACATAGTTGAATTATAGTCAAAACATAGTCAAAACATGATATAATCAAAATATAGTCCATAAATAGTCTAAACACAGTTTAAACATGGTGTAAACATAGTTTAACATAGTCTACAGATAGTTAAAATAGATACCTTATTAGAAAATATTGTGTCTTTGAGATATCCATATCTCAATTTCTAATTGCATTAAGAATTTCAACTCCTAATTCTTGGAAATATCCTTAGTTGACTTGGTTGGCAAATACCTTTTGAGGATAGAGTTGGAACAGTTTTCATTGCCCATACCTGCATAATATGAATTTTGATCAGTAATCATTACATTACAATCAAATTGTAAGCAACTTAATCATCATACTTACATAAAATGCTTATAGGAAACCACTTAAGGAGTAGGTTCCACTATTATTGTTTTTAAAATTCTTGATTGTATCTTTTAGACTCTTCATGATATAATCTGTAATATCTGTCATCTTGTAGTGTTTTATTGATTTTGTTAGTTTGGAGAAGTATTTTAAATTTTTAAATGAGAACGTTGAGAATTTTAGGAATTTTTATTTTGGATGCTGCAAGATTCAGTGATGATCATTTTATGTTCTTAAAGACATAATTTGGTGAAGTGTAAAACATAAAAGTTGTTAATTTATATCTTATCTATAATTCTATTAAATGGTTTGGTAAAATTTTATGTATGTGATGAGTTGTGTCTATTTGAGCAAGGCTAGTCTGGTTGAGAGTTTTTGTAGGGATGCAGTATCTGTTTGGAATTACTGGGAATGACTGAGGTAGAATTAACTGAAGTTGTGACATGAAAAATGTTCCTTTGTATGTTGAGATGATGACTATAAAATTTCAGAATTTTTGGATAAGTATATCTCAGTGGAGAATGATTTGTATCAGGATTGTTCGGTTAGATTTTGAGGCAGGAGTCTGGGTGATTTTTTAAGAGTCACTACAGTCTGTGTGTTGGTTATTTTAATTTGAAATTTGGATATGTTGTGTTCCTTCCTGTTGATTGTGAGTGGCAAGAAGAATTAATAAGTTTGGATATTTATAGCTCATTTGCGAGCTGGCTAAATGGGGGATGTTCAGGCAAGAATTTAACTTAGAAGAATTTGTTTTGGCGAGCCAGCAAAATGCGAGGAGGCATTTTGCGAATTGGAAATGCGAAGTGGCATGATGGCGGAGTGGTGAAGTGAGTTTACCGAAGTGACTTTGGCGAAGAGCTAAGGCGAAGAGGAAAGGCAAAGTGCTAAAACGAAGAGGATTAGGCGAAGAGGATTTGGCGAAGAGGCATTGTGCGAAGAGAGAATGTGCGAAGTGGCAGTTCGCGAAGAGGCGAGAAAGCAAGGAAGCGAAGAGGCGAAGAAGCATTGCTGAGGTGGCATATGCGAGGAGAGTCTGACGAGGCAGCATACGCGAGGTAGCATATGTGAACTGGAATGTGCGAGACAGTATTGCCGGATCAAGATTGGCGGGCTGGGAATGCGATGTGGAAATGGCGAGCTGGTTAGGCGAGGCAGCTTTACCGAGGCAGGTCTGGCGAGGCGAGCTGGCCAGCGTGTTTCTGGGCAGAGGCCTATTTAACCCCCAGTAAACCCAGTAGTGTTTCACGATTTTCTTTCTTTCTTCCTACGATAATTTCAGTCTTTTTCTCAGATTTATTCCATTTTATATTCTAAGGCATTAATACTTAGATTAATGCAATAGACTTCTAGATTAGTCTATATTAAGGCAGAATCATTAATTTGAGCAGTATTTTACAGAAATCTCAGTTTGGAGGAAATAAGGTCAATTTTCTTCCTAAGTTATTTTCTTTAGATTTATTTAAGTCTATGGGTTAGGATAATTAATTCTAGGTACATAGAATTTATTGCTAGTGATCTGAAGCAATTAATGGTAATTAATGTGGGAGAAATTTGGAGGTTGAGACTGCTATGAACAGTAACTCTGATAATTTAATGTGAATTTAATGCAGTTTTCTTTAAGAAATAAATGAAATTGTTGTTGGAAATTAAGAATAGAGATTCTAAGATAATTAATTAATGGGAAATCATGTGGAATATTATTAATTTGGAGAAACCCTAATTTTTGTATATTTGGGGAATTTCTTAGGAGGAGAAATTCGAAATTTATTGAGGAATTAAGTGGCAGATTTGCTAAGGAGAAATTAAGAGAAATTTGTGTAAGAAGTAAGTATGAACATCCTATTTGATTATTGTTCATTGGAATTAAAATGATCAAAATATCCTTATGTTGATTATCCTATTACATATATATATACTTGAACAATGTGAATGGCTTGATCAATATTCTTGGATCAAGTCCATGTATTCTTGCTTGTGAACCCGGTTTGGATAATGATATATGATGATGGTCTTGCGACCAATATACTTTTATGATTTGATACCCATAACCCATGGATAGAACGCTCTTTCCAATGAGAGTAAATTATTTGGTCCATTGTGCACTTTGGGAGCCCAGCCGATAGGATTTTTATCAGTGTTCTACCTAGAGGGGGCCAGGAGCTCTAGGCGCATGCCTGGCCAAGCATGTGTGCACGTTGAGGTAGCAAGGCTACCGATACGTATGTTATAATATGTGATTAGTTATTCCTGATGATATTTGATAATGCCATTCCTTTTGGGCATTCTATGTTCTAAAGATGAATCATGATTTGAATTTGACATGATTTGATATAGCCAAATCATTATGAGAACCACATTTATTTCAAGTAAAAGCTTATGATTTCTTTCATGCCTATATGTATAATTATTTGTTTATGACCATGATTCGACATTCAGTTCTTATTATATAATGTTCATATCTTACTGAATTGAAGGCTCACTCCTTTTTTGTGAATTTCAGGTGATAGCTTAGCTCGTGAGGGGGGCTTCTTGACTTATTTACTCTAAGAAGCTTCATTGTAACTATTCTTTTGAGATATTTTGTATATTTATTAATGGTATTATGATACAATATGTATTGGAGTATACTCTAAAGCTCCGTAGTTAGTCTTTTGAGGATGTTAGAATATTTTGATGTATGAATGTTATTTTTTTGGGTACTCTTGTTCCTCAGTGATGTGAGATGTCTCTTTTGATCATTAAGGAACAAGAGAAAGATATGAAATGATATAGAAAGATATAACTGATTTTGATTATATATATGGACATGTTAGATGTATGATAAAATATGATATTGTAATTTATTAGAGTATCATGAGATTTCATGATTTGTGAGTTCTACGGGTTTATGGTGACCTTAAGCCTATCCTTGCCCTAGGACCATCGCACCACTGGAGTTGGGGTATGACATAATCAATTATACAGCTACCCTATTTGAATGATCCCATTGCTCAAAATCATCTATTAGGGCCCAAACTTTGTCATATGCCCTTATGCTTCCATCCCTTGAAAACAAAATTGTTGGTACAAAGTGTGCCAATACCATCTTTAACGCTCTCTTGATCTTCTATATCAGTAAATACAAATTTTTCAAAACATCATTTCAGATCCTTCACCTTGATATTAGGACCAAGAACCTATATGCCAACTAATTTTTTTAATAGTCTAGGTGTTTGTTTTGGCAAAACATTGTCATACTCAGCAAAAGGAAGCCCGTCACTATGGCAAATTCAATTTGTCAAACTTCACCCTCGACCCACTAATATTAAACCACATTGTTGTGAGGTCTCACCCGAGTACCTCGTTCGGTCCTCTTGGAATCAAAATGCTTATTTGGGTGATTTCTCACGATTGATACGACATTCACATCTTTTTTATAAATTGCACTTTGATTTTTGAAAATGGATTGGGTAGTCGCCACCTTAAGTTATTTTTGTTAGGAAAATTTAAGGTAAAAACCTATTTGTTCAATTTTATCCCAAAGGAAAATGCACTAGACTTTCGAACTAGGTAGGATTCAGGGACTAGGTTTTCGGTTGAACTTGACTTTTAATTTTAAATTTGACTTAAAGTGATTTTTTATAAACAACTAAAGAATGGCATATAAAATTAATAAATAAATAAATAAAGCAATAAAAGAAATAAAGCGATTTAAAGTAAAGAAAGCAATAAAGTAAATTAATTATTACAACTAAAAATCCCAAACTAGAGGATATTAACTCTAGCCCTTATAGGTTCTAGGTTGATAACACATTCCCTAAAGTCTAATTTTAAAGAAAATAAAACAAGCAAATAAGTAATGTAATGTAATATCTGCCATTTTTGTAGTGTTTTTATTAATTTTTGTATGTTTGAAGAATTAATTAATTTCAAATGTGAATGTTGAGAATTTCAGAAATTTTAATTTTTTCAGTTTCAGGATTTTGTGAGATTAATTTCATGATTTTAAAGACATGATTTGATAAAGTGTAAAATATGAAAGTTGTGAGTTTATATCTTAACTGTAATCCTGTAAAATAGTTTGGCAAAATTTTATGTAAGTGATGAGTTATGTTTATTTGAGCAAGACTGTTCTGGTTGAGTATTTCTGCAGGAAGTCAGTGTATGTTTGAAATTACTGGGAATGACTGAGATAGAATTAGCTAAAAGTGTGAATGAAAAATGTTCCTTTATATGTTGTGATGATGGCTGTAAAATTTCAGAATTTTTGGATAAGTATATCTCAGTGGAAGGTGGTTTTTCTCAGGGTTATTCGGATGGATTCTAAGGCAATAAGTCTGGGTGACTTTTGGAGAGTCACCATGGTCTGTGTGTTAGTCTTTATGATTTGGAATTTTGATATGTTGTGCCCCTGCATGTTTATTTTAAGTGGCAGAAAGAATTAGTAAGTTTGGATATTTGTAACTCATTTGTGAGCTGGTTAAGTGTAAGTTGTCCAGGAAAGGTTTTAACTTAGCAAAGTCCTAGTGTGGCGAACTGGCAAAATGCGAAGTGGCATTTTACGAGCCGGCAATGCAAAGTGGCGAAGTGAGATTGCCGAGGTGACAATTGGTGAAGAGGCATATGCGAGGTGGCATGTGGAAGAGGATTTGGCGAAGAGGTTTGGCAAAGAGGATTTGGCGAAGAGGTTTGGCGAAGAGGATTGGCGAAGAGGTTTGGCGAAGAGGATTTGGCGAAGAGGTTTGGCGAAGAGGAAAGGTGAGGTGGCATTATGCGAAGAGGCAGTATGCAAAGAGGTAGTGTGTAAAGAGGCATTATGCGAAGAGGGAATGTGCAAAGTGGCAGTTCGCGAAGAGGTGAAAAGGCGAAGTGGCATATGTGAGGAAGAGTTCGCAAGGCGAATCCAGCGAGGCAACATATGCGAGGTGACATATGCGAGCTAGAATAGCGAGGTGGCATTGCCGGATCAAGTTTGGCGAGCTGGCTTAGGCAAGGTAGCTTTGCCGAAGCTGATTGGAGAGTTGACAAGCGTGTTTCTGGGGCAGTGGTCTATTTAAACCCAGCAACCCCAGTAGCATTTCATGATTTTTCCTTTCTTCTTGCTTCATCAATATTCAGTCTCTTCTCAGAGTTAGCCTTATTTTATTTTCTAAGGCATTAATACTCAAATTAATACATTAGACTTCTAGATTATTCTGTATTAAGGCAGAAATCATCATATTTGAGCAAGTAATCTTAGGAATTTCAGTTTGAAGGAAATAAGATAAATTTTCTTCCTAAGTTATTTTCTTTAGATTTATTTAAATCTATGGGTTAGAATAATTAATATTGAGTATATAGAATTTATTGCAAGTAATAGGAAGTTATTATTGGTAATTAATGTGAAAAAAATCAGATTGTTGAGGCTGTCATGAATAGTAACATGAACAGTAACTCCGAAATTAAATACAGATTTTCTTTAAGAGACAAATAAAATTATTGTTGGGAATTAAGAATAGAGACTCTAAGATAATTAATTATTAGGAAATCATGATAAATATTATTGATTTGGAGAAAACCCTAATTTTGTATATTTGGGGAAATTTCTTAGGAGAAGAAAATCAAATTAATTGAGAGTTAGAGTTGGAATTTGCTAAAGGAAATTTCAAGAGAAATTATATTAAGGTAAGTATGAACATCTTACTTGATTAGCATTCTTGAAATTAATATGACCAAGTATTCTTATATTTATTCATCCATTTATATATGTATATTTGTATAATATGAATGACTTGATCAACCTCCTTGGATCAAGTTCATATACTTCTTGTTTGCTATACCCGATTTGAATGATGATATGATGATGGTCTTGCGACCAATATGCTTTCTATGAGATTGAAACCCCATGACCCATGTATAGAACGCTCTTCCCAATGAGAGTAAATTCATTGGTCCATTGTGCATTTTGGGAGTCCAACTAATAGGGTTTTTATCAGTGTTCCACCTAGAGGGGGCCATGAGCTCTAGGCGCATGCGTGGCCTTGCATGTGTGTACGTTAAGGTAGCAAGGCTACTGATACGTATGTTATGACATTAGATTAGTTCTATCAGATAAGATTTGATAATGCCATTCTTTGTGGGCATTTTATATTTCAGATATAAGCCATGATTTGATTTGTGATATGATTTGATATAGCCAAATTATTATGAGTAACCATGTTCTTTCAAGTAAAGCTTGTGATTCTTTCATACTTACATATGTATAAATATTTCTTCATGCCATGATTCGATATTCAAATTCTTGATTATAATGTTCATATCTTACTAAGTTGAAGGCTCACTCCTCTTCTGTAGATTTCAAGTGATAGCATAGCTCGTGAGGGAGCTAATAGAGAGGATCGGGCTTCTTGACTTGTTTATCCTAAGAAGCTTCATTGTAATAAGTTTTGAGATATTATGTATATTCATTTAATGATATTATGACACAATATGTATTGGAGTATGCTCTAGAGCTCCGTAGTCAATCTTTTGAGGATACTAATATTTTGATGTATGATTTATTACCTTTTGGGTACTTTTGTTCCTTAGTGATGTGAGATGCATCTTTTGATCATTAAGGAACAAGAGAAAGCTATGAAATAATAATAGAAAAGATATGATTGATGTTTAATTATATGTATGGACATGATCATTGTATGATAATATATGATGTTGTAATTTATATAATGATGATGAGATTCATGATATGTGAGTTCTACGGGTTTATGGTGGCCTTAAGCCTACCCTTGCCTTAGGACCGTCGCACCACTAGAGTTGGGGTGTGACATGTAAATTGGGAAAAAAAAAATAGTTTTCTAACATTTTGGATTTGCAACTTTGAAAAAGTTTGTCTGCGTATCCTTTGGAATAGGAATCAAAACCCACGCAGTTCTTCTTGTGAGGGAGTTGGTATGATTTTATGCCTGATTTTATCATGTTTTGTTCTTTATTTTGATGCTTTACCAAATTAAAGAAAGGGAGAAAGGAGACAAATTTAAGAAATCTTAAACAAAATTAAAAAAAAAATGAAAAGATCAAGTATAGGCATGAAGGAGAAGTGCCACCGGAAGGGGATGGCGGCACCGCCCCCTAGGGAGGGCTGCAGCAATACCTAAAGGGGGCGGCGGCCTTAGCTGCCCAGAGTGGCAACCTAAGTTACCGCCCCCTAGGGAGGGCGGCAATGCCTCTCCCTTGGGGTGGTAGTGAGGGCTCAGGCCCACTATGATGTCTTTTGAGTATGTCCGTGAATGGCTCGAGGTTCCGGTTAGTGCCGTTCGGCTTGGCACAAGGCTGAGGGGTGTAAAAAATCAGTGTTCACAGCTGCCCCCATCACAATTATCCATTTTGGTGTCAGACGTAATGTTAGTGAATCAAGTTATTTCTGTTTGTTTGAAACAAAATAAATGCTTTCTGAGCGCACTTTGAAGTATTTGGAGATATGCAGGTATGATATGCCAAGCTTTTTTCTGATATTTTCTGCAAACCAGGAGCATCCTAAGTCGAATTTGGGCAAATGATAGCTCTATGGATTGAGAAAAATCATATGGATGTAATAAAATTGACGGCACTTCATTTTGACTTGAAATGGTCTGAAATTGCATATTTCCTTTTTTTTCTGCCAAGTTAAGGATGTGATAGTCATTTTTGAAATTCTCAAAATCTATAAATAGGGAGTGAGGTTCTCACTTTTCTTTCACTCTTACACTCTCATCCTTCTCTCTTTAGCTTTCTCTCTCTAAAAGTTTTTCCTTCTTTTATGCAACACTTGATCATATGGTACATCAAAAAGTAGACCTGCACAAGCATGGTGTAACACCCTAGCTTAAGGGCTTAGAACATAAGTTTAAAGGGGTAAACCTAAGGGGGTTTATTATTTGTTTGTATGTTATGTATGATGTATGATTTTGCTTAAATTGAATGAATATGCATGTTTTAGATGGTTTTACACATGTAAAAGTACATCAAAGGCTGTTAGGAAGAAATTGGAAGAAACTTGAAATTTTGTGAACTGGGGGCAAAAT
>CANXYC010271291.1:0-31322 GCA_948193065.1 Aleurites moluccanus | reverse complement strand
GAAATCTAAACAATGTTAATGACATATCTCTGCATGGAAATGTGCAAATGTCTTTAGACTTGAGATGCTTAAGAGTGATCTAGAGTGAAGATGCTGTACTTTGATTCCATGCCTTGCTCTCCCAATGGGTCTGCTCATAGGTGGACATTAGGTATAGTTTGAGGCACTCGTAGATATTTAAGTAGTCAACAAAGGATATCATAACTCCTCTTAGAATGAGGGTTTTACCTAAGGCCTCTTGTATGAGATTATTACTAGAAATCTTTGGCCAAAGTGGATAGTACTTAGAGATAGTCTCTAAGAAAATCATTTTAGTAATGATGCTCGGATTGCAAGGAACTACTTTTCGGGCTAAGTGTGGGGTAGCCAACTTAATGGAGTTAACATAATGTCCATACATTAAACTGAACTTTGTAAAAGGACTTGAACGGACTAGTAGCACAATATTGTCCATGTGTAAGGGTCTCTGCTTACCATTAGCAATTTTTTATTACTTGGGGGTCATGATGTGTGGCAAGATACCGCTCATGATCTACTTGAGTTAGAAGTGTTCAATTGGAGAATTGATTATGAATTAAAGGAATTTAATTCGTATAGTCCTTGTTGGACAAGAATTACCTTTTATGGAAGTTTCTTATTTTAGAAATAGGAATTCCACTTAAGAATTTTCTAAATTAATTTAAGGAAATTATTAAGGACTTAAGTTGCCATTTAATTGGGAAATCTATTAGGTCACACGCATAGAAGTGATTCAAATAATAAGTGAAAGAGTTAATTAAATTATGATTAAATGAGATTTAATTCATATATTTAATTATGGAGTTTTTGCAATAATTTAATATGATGAAATTAATTATTTAATTTAATTATTTACATATAATGAAATTAATTATTTAATTTAATTATTTACATATGATGTATTTAATTAAATTAAGACCGTTGGATTGTGTTAATATTAAGATCAATAAGTCCAAATTCAAAGGAGTATTTTTGACCTTTCATTAATGGCATTATTGTCATTAGGCTTAATGTTTTAATCTAAGCCATTAGATTAAAACCTAATTGATCCAAGGGCCAAGAAAATATGATGTGATCATAATTCATTAACCCTATGAATAAAACACAATAGGTTGGCTGAATTTCAAAACCTATTCTTGCACCAAAAAGTATTCGACCTCTCTCTCTTGCTTCTCCTCCATTCGACCAAAACCTCTTGTCTTGCACGTAAGAGTTTTTGGCTCCTATTTCCAAAAAGTTTATCGTTTGATCTTCACGTGGATTACTAGTGGTGCTTTCTTTCTCTTGTAGGAAAAATAGTGATTTGCTACAACCCTTTCTAGGTGATCACAGGAGAAAGAGTTTCTCAAATCAAAGGTAAAGATCTTTATTTTCTTTAATGAATCTTCAATTTTGATTTACATAGCCTTCTTGGTTTGAGATTTTTTTTTTGTTTTCCGCTGCGCCTAATAACCTAAATCCCAACACAAACACTCTTTAAAAAATACCAATCTAGACCTATAATAAGTCTGCATCTTACCAACCAACTTTGTTTTAGTCTATTGAAACAAATAAAAATCCTCCTAAACCTCCTAACCCCTTCTTTTAAACTCTTTTTATATAAATCAATTTCTGTCAATGTTTCTATGTTGCTACTCTTTAAGGCAGCAACATATGCCTCTAAGTAGCCAAATTCTACCTTATAGCTTCCATTTAGCTCTTCAACTATAATTTTCTTAGCCCTCTTACACATTGACATATTAACTTTAACTTTTTAATTCATCCCGAGCAATTTTCCTAATCTCTTTTACCTTAATATTAGGGTTTTTATACAACCTCCCCTTAAAATACTTAGCTAAAAAGTTAGCAGTGCAAAGGCTATTCTTGAATGTTCTAAAATAATTATGCTCAGTATTTAGAGTTTTTACAACTAAACCTAGATTTTTCCCCACCTTTGGACATTAACAGCAAGAATGGATATTGTGGGTCCATTGCACATCTAGCCCTAATCTTATTAGGCTCATTAAGTTTTACATGTAACTTCACCCCTATAGCTATTGCATATTTTGCAATGGCATCTCTTGCCATTTTAACATTGACAAATGACATGCCTAGGATGAAGAAAGGCCTTCCATCATTTTCATCATAACTCACTCTAACTTTGTCACATCCCAAAAATAGAGATGTGACGGTCCTGAGGTATGGGTAGACTTAAAGTCACCAAAAATCCCTAAAACCCCTAATATAACCTGTGGCAAACAACATAATAAGGTCTATAGCCATTCTCAACCAAAATGATAATCATCATCAACCTGTAATACTATCATCCAAAATATATTCACTTGTTCATAATGGATAAAAGGCAAAAGAGTTTCTCTATCCAAAATGAACAAGTGAAAACCCCAAAATAATTCATCTTAATAATTATAGACCATCTAAAAACCCTAATTTTGCCATAATCAATAAACCCCCAATTTTAAATTAAATATGCAAATCCTAGTTTTTTCCCTAATCATGCAAACCCCTAAATTTAAATTAAACATACAAACCCTAATTTCACCCTAATCATGCAAACCCACAATTTTTAATTAAATAGAAAGCTCTAATTTTTTCCTAATCAATAAACCCCCAAATTTAAATTAATCATCTAACCCTAATTATGGCCCAATTAGTAAAATCCCAAATATTTATTCACCATCCAAACCCTAATTTCAAATTTCCCATTTATTCACCATAGAATCCCTAATTTTAGAAAAGCCCTAATTATCAATTTTCCTAAAAAAACATCAATTTTTAATTAAATAGTGACATATCTACAAAGCTTCCACTTTCAATCCCCAAATCTTAATCTAATACGGATAAATCCTAATCCCATTCAGAAAATACCCAATTTTTTTTATTCAAGTCAAATAATTTCTCTTATTTTATTCATGCATTGAAATCCTCATTCTTATTAATTCATCCTACCACATACAGAAAAGAAGAGAGAGTAAAAGTTTTTTTTACCCCATATGCATGAAGAAAATGACACAACGTTAAAATATTCACATACTTGATAAAACATATAACCCTAATATTCTCTTTAATAAGAATAAGACAACCTAAGTCTATCTTTTACGAGAGAGAGAGAGAGAGAGAGAGAGAGAGAGAGAGAGAGAGAGAGAGAGAGAGAGAGAGAGAGATTATCAGAAATGAAGATAAAAGTTTGAGTCTTTTATAAGAAAGATACAAAGAGAATATGCATAAAATACAAAGCAAAATGAATTCGAGAGAGAAGAGACATAGAAAAATTAATTGTAAGGAATAAATGAGCTAGGGGTTTAATGGGGGAAAATAACGTGCCTTTTCAACCAACACGTACACATCAGCAGTAAAAGTAGGGTCCACAAACGATGAAATGAAGAAAAGAGACTGGACTGTTTCACGTGTGTTGCGTTTATAGGTTTTTAGAGTTCAGAGTCATATTTGCGTCTTAAAAAAGAAAATGTATCAATTTGATATTTTCGTTATATCTCAATGACATATTTGCATATTTTCTCTATTTTCTATTGTTAATATTCTAGGAGTTTTGGAAGAGGGTGATGATATTTTTATACTAGTTAATTGCTTCAAATTATAGATGTAATTTTTGAGGTAAATTGCTGAAAATAAAATGTTATTCTATATATTTAAAATTAATATTTTCTTATTATTAATTAGTAAAGAGTATATCATATCTTATTTAACTTATTTTCAAGATAAACTCATATTTTCGAATTATTTAGCTCCATTTATTTATCTACAATTTTCTTTGTTGTAATACACTCTAATAATTTTTTTTAATATATAAAAAGTAAAAAATAAAGAGGAAAATCTTTTTTTAAAAAGATTATTTTAAATATGATTAAAATTATAAAATAATTCAAGTTATTTGAATTCAACTTAAATTTGATTTATGTAAATCTCAATTGAGCTTAATTTTGATTATTTATAAATTGACTCAAAAATTAATGAACAGGTCGAATAAAAATAAATATTATAATATTATAAAAAGTAAATATTTAATATAATAATATTTTGAAAATTATTATTTTTTAATAAAATTTACTATGAAATGAAATCTAAATATTAAAAAAAAAAAAGCAAAAAAATAAAATCAAATTAATCATGGGCTGATTACATGTGAAGCCAGCCCAAATGACCAACACTCTCCATTTCACCCGTCAAGAAACTCAAATTGTACGTTATGAAACCAATTAGGCAATTTCCCTGTCAAATATCAGTTTTGTATTCTCCTCTTCTCTTCTCTCTCTCAATACTCTCCCCTCTCTGCAACTTTTCTTTTTCTTTTTGTGTTCATATAAACCCTAATTTCTAATTTTGATCTTCATGGGAGAATCTATTCCTTCTCGTCGCATATCCGTTCATCAACTTCTTGATGGCGGCCCAGGTTTCTTCCTTTGTCTTTCCGAATATGTATTTATGGATGTTAAATTTTCCGATGAATTTGATTCTCTGTGGATCTGATATTGTTCTTTTGATTCGATCAATTTGACTTACTTCAATATGATTTTTGTTTGTGTGTGATAGTGGCTGATGTGCTTTTATGGAAGAGATGGTGTGCGAGCTGTACGGTTATAATTACAGCTACCACCATGTGGATGCTATTTGAGCGAGCCAATTACAATCTATTGTCTTTTGTGGCAAATGTTTTATTCCTTCTTGTTGCCATTCTCTTCTGTTGGGCCAAATCTGCTTCTCTTCTAAATAGGTTCTTTTTTGCAATTTTCATTTCTTTTTTGTTTCCAATTTTAAGAAACGTTTGCAATCTTGGATAAGATTTGAGTTTTGTTTGTCTTTGTATTTACTGAAGTGGAAAATGATTAACATGCTATAGGCCACTGCCTCCCTTGACTGACCTGGAAATATCTGAGGAGACTATTGTCAAGACTGCTGGTGTGGTTCAAGTGTATGCCAATACTGCATTGTCTATTTCGCGCGAGATTGCAATTGGCAGAAATTTGAAATTGTTCCTTCAGGTTATAAGAGATTTAGCCCTTTTGTGCAAGAATTCTGAAAGTCCTTTTTTTTATATATATATATTTTTTGTTTTGGGTTTTCAATTCATGATTTACATGTGATTCTTCAGGTTGCATTTGGGTTGTGGGTAGCTTCATATATTGGTAGTCTCTTCAATTTTCTCACTCTGGTCTACATTGGTAGGTTCTATACTGTCCACTGTTTCTCTTAACATATGTGTGATGAAGGCTAAAGGAGTTTGCTACCTGCATTTTGTTGTTTCTGCAGGGATTCTCCTTAGCCTTTCAGTCCCTGTAGTTTATGACAAATACCAGCACCACGTTGATGAAAAGCTGTTGGTAACGCATAGAATGATTCAAACACAGTATAGGAAAATTGATGATAGCCTCCTAAAGAAGATTCAACTGCCATCATACAAGGACAAGAAAGTTTAGTAGGTAAATCTCTTTTTCGTCCCCTCTCTCTTATATCAATAGTTTATCAATCTTGAGTCTTGTGAGACTGATTTCATAGGTAAGTGCTGATGAAGCTTGAGTTTAAAATAATCTACTTATTAGTGGAAAAAGATGAGTGTATTTTTGGACTGCAGTTAACACATTTGCAGCAATTTCTAGGATGAATTTCAAACTATAAAGAACATTTCATATTGGTAGAAAGTCATAGAACAAAGTGCATAATTGGTAAATGGCATGGCACTTTTGAGAGGTGGAGCACAAATAATTTTCTAGAATATTCAAATGAATGTCATATGCTCATAAGACTATTGCTGCACATGACAACTAATTTGTAGTCGATGCTCTTTTTTGCTTGAGCAACCGCGTGTTCCATGTGAGACCTAGTGCTTTTTGAGTCTTGATCCTGAGGCATGCTTTTGGGGTCACCTTTAACAACTATGGATGCAAGTGCACCTAGTGATGAATTTCAAAAAGTGCTGCTCTCTTGTAATTTTTTCCTTCTAACTTTAATTTCTTAGTCTGTTGAATGATACACTTGGTTTTGTGTACACACAGAAAGTCAGTGGCCTAGCTGCATGGTTTCAGACCACTTCAAATTGCCCCCACAGATTTTTGATCATTGAACTATGGGCGTTTCTATTTGTCTTAATTTTTGAAATTGCACTTTTGAACCTTGGCCTCCTGTGTGCTTTGTTGCCCTTTATTATTCAATCAGAAGATTTAGATTAGATGCTGGAGAGGGATTGTCAAACCCTATAGATCAGGTTTACATTATGCACCCTACCCCTGCAAGTATGTGTTCTCTAATATAAACATCAATATCTAATGACTTTGATTGCCATTTGAGTGTAAGAAGGTCCTGCTATGATATATCTATGAACTGTAATATTTTTCATTCAGAGGGTATCAATAATTTTGTTGCAATATTTATTATGAAAATCTACCTCTGGGAAATGAGGCATTTGTATCTTCTCTGGCATTTTATGTAGAATCCCTGCTCCAAAAGGAGGATCCTGCATTAAATTAAACTGAGAAGTATATGAGCACATGTTTATGATGACCTTTTCAGAGTGTTTAGATCAGGCTAAATCTTACATTTGGTTATATTATCAGGAGTTTATCAAACATTTACAATTTCATTTGGTTCATTTGTTTTATCAAACATTTACAAATTTATGTGGATGTTCACATTGTATCATTTTGGTGCCTAGTATTCCTCCTTTGATTTATAATTTTTGCATTCTCAACCCTATCCTTTTTATAAGCATTAGTGCATTGAGTATTGGCTTTTAGCTAGTTTCACATGATGATTACTGCATTCAATTCTTATTGACATGACTTATCCTTTTGTATTTGTTGTCCATCATTGGCGCACGTTTTAATTTCTATGGCCATTACCTATTGTCTTCCATATAAACACTTAAAAATAGACAAAGCAAAGATAGATACAATGCTTTTATGGTCACTAATAAATGGTCCTAGTATCTAGATTAGATTTTTGTTTAGTTTAATTAAGTTTGCTTGTGTAACCAACATCAAAGTGTCAGCTAAGAGTTGTGTTGTTGCATGTAAATATCCTCCGTTCAATGGTATCTTTTCTCATTAATTTATTATATACTACTTCCGTCCCATAATAGACGTTCTAATTTTTTTTTTGTTATGTCCCAATTTAATTATTCCATTTTCTAATTTGAACTACATTTTATCTTAACATTACAATAATATTCTCGTTAAAAAATGTGTTGGAAAATGTAATATAGAGGTGCAATAAATTAGAGATAAAATAGAGATAAAACCAAAATTAATTAAGAAATATAAAATGTGAGAGAATTAGGAAGGTAAAGGGATATTAAAATAATAAATGAATTAGAAAAGTTAAAATAGACAATTTTTTTTTCTTCGAACTACATTTTATCTCAATATTACAATAATACTCGTTAAAAAATGTGTTGGAAAATGTAATATAGAGATGCAATAAGTTAAAGATAAAATAGAGATAAAATCAAAATTAATTAAGAGATATAAAATGTGAGAAAATTAAGAAGGTGGAGAGATATTAAAGTAATAAATGAATTACAAAGGTTAAAATAGACAAAAAAAAATTTCTTAATAATAGTGCATTTTGCAATTATGATATTTATTTTGAGACGGATGAAATAATTATTTTATTCATAGAGACATGCATGGGGTTGCTATTTATGCTCTTGAATTTTCATTCCTTTTTTTTTTTTTGTGTTATTTTACTATTGATGTGAATATTGTGGTAGTTACTGAGGCATATAACGTCCATTTTGATACAGGATTTCAAGTAGTTGTGCAAGGAGTGACTAGGAATGTGGAGATTGGTTGTCAATATAGGACGTTCAGGTTTTACTCTACCGAGATTCTCATTATTTAGTATCAAATACCTATTATTCATAGTAATCTTTAGGAGCAGGACTGACCTAACTGGCTGGGTTGCCTTTGTTATGATTAATATTCTGTCATAGAGAAGTAATTTTGTTCCTTTTTGGTAGAAGACAACTAAGAAAATATGATATTGGTGTCTCAATTACATGTTGCTTTCTGCTTGTTTTGAAAAACAATTTTATTAATCACCTTATGAATACATGATACAGGGAGAAAATTTTTATCGTTTTGATCCATTTTGGTTGGTTGGTTGGTTTGTTTGTTTGTTTTAAGTTTACACACTCAAATGGAAAAATTCCAAAAACTCCGTTTGAAAGAATTCATTTGAAAGAATTCAATTCTTTTAATGGAATTGAATTGAATTATTGTACAATAATTCTTTTAAGAGATCAAGATATATGTTTGTATAATTTAATGATAAATTAAACCTTAATTAACTTTTTGTAAGATGATATGATTTCTACTTATTTTGAAATAATTTATTTTTTATTATAAAAAAATTGAATTTTATAAACTCTCTTTTCAAATATAAAAATTAATAGAAAAGAATACATTTGAATTGAATTTTTGCAATATCTGGGTTTCCAAAAAGGGAGATAAGTTTTTTTTTTTTTTTTTTTGGCATTGAGAATGTTATTATACCTTGGGAATTTTTTATTTTAGATTTTTCAATCTCTACTATGTGCAATTTAATTATTGCATTGCAGTTTCTTGAATAGGAAGTTTAGATGGTTAAATTACATCAATTGTCCTTGAACTTACTTTTTAATTTATGGTTGTACTTAAATTTCAATTTGTTGTACAAAAATCCTCTAACTTCGATTTGATTGCAATTGTTATTCTTTTTCATGTTTTCCATCATTGCTGGTGACGGAAAGCTGACGTGATCTTTATTTATTATTTTTAATATTATTTCATGAAATTTTAGATGCCACGTCACACTTCCACTCACCTCCACCAAACTTCTCACGCGCTTTCATTTTACTTCTTTTTTTGGTCTTCTTTTTCAATATATTTTCTTGACAAAGAACTTCATCTTCTCCATCTCTCGAAAAACCCCACCATTGCCTCTACTAATCTCCTCAATCTCATCGATTTTGGCTCAAGCTGTGGGATATTCTCCCTGCTCATTCACATGCACTGTCAGTGTTTCCTTCAATTCCCCTCCATTCTTTGCAGCCAAAATCCCTTTTCTCGGCCACAATTTCCATGGCCTTGAATTCCCTTCTTCCTCTTTTGGCTTTTTCTTCTCCTCTTTCTCTTCTTCTCCTTTAACGTAAGCTTCGTTGTTATTTTTCAAAATCGCCACTTGGGTTTTGCTGATTTTTCATCTATGGATTTTTGGGTTTTGGCAAGATATTAGAATGAGAGGTAAAAGAAAAACGGTGGCTGCGAGCAGAGTGGGATCCAACCCCAGGAGGTCGAACTGTTATTTGTTCCTAGTCGGATTCAAGCTCAGAGTCTGGTGCAAGTGTTGACGTAATACAATGGTGGTGGTTACTAGTGGTTGCGAGGTGGGTTTAGGGATGGGATTGACTCGCCTAATTGCTCAAAAACCGCATGGAGCTTAGCATCCATATTAGGGCTCTCTCTTTCAACCGGTAAGCCTTATCGTGTATCAAATAAAGAAGTTACTACTGTGAATCTTCCAATTGGCCCTTCTCTAATTACCCATCATCTCTTCCTATGATTCTTCGTTTTGTGAAGTAGCTCTCACACAAAAATGTGGTCTCTTTGGACAAAGGTTGTGACCGAATTGACCTCCTATTTGCCAACCATGTAAATCATGTTATTTAATCTTATTCAAGTCTGCTTGAATCACTGGAAGTTGTGACTATGAATGTAGAAGCCTTGCAAAAGATTGAGAGGTTCTTGGTCCAACCAGCTATTGAAAAAGTGTATTGGGTCATCATCGTTAACTTGATAGAACCCCTTCATGAAAAAATGAAACCCTCGAATAATGCAAAAACCCACATGGGTTATGAAGATAGTAAAAGATCTTGTGTGAAAATGAAGTGAAAAATCTAGTTTTATATATGTGGCCTTTGGAAAATTAGAAGAGACTATACCTAAGCAGCTAATAGGAGAAAAGTTGATTTGGTATTTCGATTTGATCTTTTTTTGTTTGGAATGGAGATGCTTATGTTTTTTATTTTGTTTTAAATTTTGTTTCGTTCATTTGAAAATTGAGTTAGATAAAGGGAAGTGATTGTGGATTTTACATTTTTTGAGGATTTCATTATTTGGGATAATTTGGAGATTACTCTCTTCTGGGTGTTGCAGAGATTGTAGCTGGCATTTTTGATGGACTGTAGTTGTTTTCGCCATCATCGGTGCGCCGTTAGATGTTGTGTTTGTGGTTAAAAATTTATTGGGTTTGATAATAGATGAATTTTTCGTTGGAGTTGATGAAAATTAGAAAGGGTTCAAAGGATCAATGGTGTTGATTTTCTGCTACTTATAGTTTTTTTCACTCATGTTCTTTTTTTCTTCATTTAATTTTTCATTTAAGTAGAGAATTTGCTTCTTTTTGTATAGGTGGAGCTGAAATAGAGAAGAAGAATGGAGGAGAGAGGAGTAAAACCTTGAGCGCATGGAGATGGTTAGTGGAGCTAAGGGAGATCTGACGCGGAGCTAAGGCAGATATGACGTGGAGCATTGGAAGGAGCAAAGTCAATATTGAAAAATGATAAATGATGGTCATGTCAACTTTTTATCACTGACAATAACGAAAAACATGAAAAAAAATAAGGATTGCGATTATATCAAAGTCAAGATTTTTATGCAATAAATCAAAATTTAAGGATAACGATGAATTAAAAAATAAGTTCATAAATAAAAAGTGTAATTTAGTCCAAATTTAAATTTGCTTAACTAGTCTACTGAGTTGGAACAGATGGGGATGTGATGAAAAAGTGAAGACTCTTGATTCCATAACAATTGCCTCCAAACAAATATGACATTATTATCTCATGTTTGGAAAGTTGATTTTGTACGCATTCAATTCAAATTATTTTTTTTATCAATTTTTATATTTACGAGGAAGAAATTTATAAAATTTAATTCAATTAATATAAAAAAATAATTTTAAAGTAAATAAAAATCTTATTATTTTATAAATAATCAATTTAATTAAGATTTGATTTATCTTCAAATTATATAAAAATATATATTATAATCTTTTAAAGTTTCAATATTATTAGTTCTTATTAGATAAGTATAAATAATTAAGAAAATAAAATAAATTGAATTTATTATTTATATACAATAATTTTTATAAAATGGATGGCTAAAAGCATAAAAGTGGAGAAATGAGGGAGTATAATGAAGGGGAAGTAGGGGAAAGGAAGGAGAAAATCATTATCTATTTGTTTAGCATTTTAATTTTTGGAGGTGAGGGTTGAAATTCATTATGCTCCAAATTAAAATGTAAATTTCTTCACCTCTTGATAACATAAATATTTTTATTTTTGTAATTATAATTTATTTTTCATTCATTCAAACAGCCCAACATGAACAAAAGTAAATTTAGGTCAAGTTAAATGCATTGCTCTTAATTCAACTCTCTAAATATTACTTTCTATATAAAGCATGCTTGTTGGAACTAATCTCAAATTTTATACAAAATGACTCGTAAACAGATTAAATAGACTTTGTGTCACATCCTCACTTCGGGATATGACGATTTTAGGGAAAGATTTAGCTTAAGGCTATTGATTCTCGTAGAAACTATCATAATTTATAAATTATTGACCTATAAATTATTTATGCTTTTTTTATAAAAAAAAATTTGTCAGAGTTTCCTTTGTAAATATAACACCTAAGTTATCGACTTATTTAATTTATACAAATTTACACAACTTGCAAGGAAACCAACACTTCTAAAATTCCCCCTTATATTCTCGACTTCCATTTTCATATAATAATTCCCTACTTTAATTATCATAACATTATCAATTTAATTAAAGTTTAGATACTTCATACTAATATTAACTGAGTCTTATACACAGTAGTTATACATATCTTACATTATCGTCATAATCATGGAGCAACTATATATTAACAAAAAAGAAAAATACAAATTCTTTATAGTAGAGGCAGTTACATAGATATTACCTGTTCCAAGATCAGATGGATTGGAATCACCACTGTCTACTACGAACCTGAAAACATTAAACCTCGAGAAGTGAGAATTTTAGGGAAATTGATTAATTAGAGTTTTAATTAATGTAAGTTATTATCAAATTGACACTAAGTTATATTTAATTGTATGTATAGCATCTAAAGGGGATGACAAAAAGATTCATGATCACCTTTTTTGTCTTTGTTGAGTAAAGAAGGAAGATCGATTTTAGATTTTTGTTTTTAGAGGTGAGTAATATATATATATTATTTTGCTTGACATTGCCTTCAAATTAAATTATTAAAATTGCCATGAAATTTCATTGTTGGCCAAAAATACCAATTGAATTATCCATGATTAATTTCATGCCCTTTATAATCGCAAATAATTCCTTTTAAATGAGTTTGCATGATTGAACTAATGTTTTATATATTACTCCCTTGGAAGTCCTTAAGTTTATTTTTGATACCTAATGATTAAGCATTATATGTATGGCATTAATGAAATGACAGAAGTTTTAATGACATTGTGCTCAGTAGTTTAATGATCCTAGCTAGGAGGGAGTTAAGGTCCTAGCCATGCAGTTTGATCAACCGTATGAGTAAATAACATGCTACCGGATTGTAACCTCTGCTTAAATGATCAATAATGATCCTGTCATTTTATGATATGACATGCTATGAATTCTTGATGCCAATGTGGAACTGAATCCATATGTTAAATGACTTCAATTTTATAAATCTTTAACTGATTAATAATCTCATTATTATTGTACATTTTATGTTATCATCATCCTCTTTGTGAGCAACTCCCTCACATAGCCTCACAAATAAGATAATATGTGTATTACTCACTTAGATTAAATTCTCACCTCTCATGGTTTAATGTTTTCAGGTTCGTAGTAGATAGTGGTGGTTCCAATCCATTTTCTCTATCTGATCTTGGAACTGGCAGTATCTACGTAACTGCCTCTACCTTAAAGAATTTGTATTTTTCTTTTTTGTTAATCTATGTTGCTCCATGATTATGACGGTAATGTATGATATGTATAACTACTGTATATAGGATTCAGTTAATATTAGTATGAAGTATCTGAACTCTAATTAAATTGATGTATAATTAATTGATAATGTTATGGTAATTGAAGTAGGGAGTTATTATATGAAAATGGAAGTCGAGGATATAAGGGGAAATTTTAGAAGTGCTGGTTTCCTTGCAGGTTGTGTAAATTTGTATAAATTAAATAAGTCGATAACTTGGGATGTTATATTTACAAAGGAAATTCTAGCAATTTTTTTTTTATATAAAAATAGCATAAATAATTTATAAGTCAATAATTTATAAGTTATGATGGTTTCTACTAGAATCGGTAGTCTTAAACTAATCCTTTCCCTAGGATTGTCATATCCCGAAGTGGGGATGTGACAAAGTTGGTATCATAACATAAATTAATTAAATAAAATACCTGTCATTGAAGATAAGTCAATCATGGAGCATAGGATTCTTCCTTATCGTCATTTGATGTTATTCGTTATGTGTGTTATTTCACGTTTTTGTAAATTAATGATCTTATGGTTTTATGTTTTTAGTGAATATGCTGCCTAGACGACATGGAGGGGAATTCGAATCTGTTAGGCGGGGACGGCCTCGTCGAGTTCGACAGGAAGAGGCAGTGGCCTTGAATATTGCTCATGATAGGGAGGAGGTTGTTGAGCCACCGTAGGCTAGAAGAAGAACAAATAAAGAGAGGTTGGCAGAACATGTGGAATTTCTTATTAGAGAAAATCAAGAATGGAGGAGGGAAATGGAGGAATTGAGGAAAGCCAGGCATGAGCCACCTCCAGTAGTGATTCCACCACTAGCACCTGATCCTCCACCTATTCATGTTCCGCCACCAGTTCCTCAGGGTGGTTTGGTTCCTCGACAGGTAGCTAGAAGAGTGATTGATGATGGGGGAGTTAAAGTGTTTACTTTTATCAAGACGGGTCTGCCAGAATTCAGAGGGGAGCATGGTGATGAACCTAGTGAATTTCTAGAAGAAGCGGAGAAGGTTATCAGAAGATTGCCCTGTTCTGATGCTAGGGCCATTGAATTGGTGGGTTTATTATTAAAGAGAAATGCTTGGTAATGGTTCAAGCAGCATGTTGAAGAACCATTGTATAGTGATAATCCGCTTACTTAGGAACAATTTAAGCAGATGATGATGGATGAATTCTTAACTGAGGGAGAGAAAGAGAAAAGATTGATGCAGTTTGATCAGTTAAAGCAAGGAAGCATGAGTGTTACAGAATATGCTAAAGAATTCCTCAGATTGGCTAAATTTGCAAAGAGTGTGATTCCAAATGAAGCTGCAAAGATTATGAGATTCTGAAGAGGGTTACATGCACATCTACATAATATTTTCTTAGCTACAGAATATACTTCCTTGACCAAGTTGATAGATAAGGCAGTTCAGATGGAAGAAAAATATAAAGAAAGAGTTAAAAGGGAGAAGAAGAGAAAGGGTGCCTTTGGAGGGCAAAGTAGCAGAAATAAAGGGGGTAACAACAGTTATCAGTCTAGACCTCTGATATGGGTACTAGGCTAATTCAGAGATCGGTTGAGAGTAGTAGCCAGAGTCAGAGTAGGTATGTGGCTACTTCATCCGCCTCTCAAATGTCTTCTGGTACCTTTAGAACAGATAGGGCTAATCAGATTTTTCCTTTTTGCTCTCAGTGTGGCAAGCAACAATCAGGTCCCTGCAAATTTATTATTAGAGCCTATTTAAGATGTGGACAACAGGGTCATTAATTCAGAGATTGTCCACTTACTCGAGGGCAGCAGGCAGCACCCACAGCATCTCAGCCTACAGTCTAGCAGAGTCAGAATAACAATAGAGGCTCTGGAGGCAGAGGCGGAGGTAGAGGCAGAGGCCAGAGTTCAGCTCAGGGTGCACAACAATCAGCAGCTAGTAGAGGTCAGGGCAGAGTGTTTGCTCTGAATCAGCAAGAAGCCCAAACTTCTAATACTACTGTGGCAGGTATGATTTTAAATTCAGAATGTGAGAGCGAATGTTTTATTTGACTCGGGGGCTACGCACTCTTTTGTATCACCTGCTTTTGCTAAAAAACTAGGTAAGGGTAGGAAAAAGATGAATATACCCTTGGAAATTTCTACACCTCTAGGTGAAACCATTAATGTGGAATATCTGTATGATTATTGTTCAGTTGAAATAGAGGGTAGAATACTCCAAGTAGATTTAATTGAACTGCCAATTTTGGAAATTGATGTGGTGTTAGGGATGCATTGGTTATCCACTCACTATGCTATGATTGATTGTTGGGGAAAAAGAGTGGAATTCAAACCTATGAGTCAAGATAACTTTGTATTTCAGGGTGACAGAGGTAGTGTGATGACAAGACTGGTATCTGCTATTGGTGCAAGACAACTTCTGAGGAAGGGTTGTCAGGGATTTTTGGCTAGTGTGGTTGATACACGGGTCACCTCTAATGGAGTTGAACCGATTCTTGTGGTAAATGAATTTCCTGAAGTGTTTCCTGAGAATTTACCAGGAATACCTTATGATCGAGAAATAGAATTTGAGATCGAAGTGTACCCTGAAACTAATCCAATATTCATTCCTCCTTATTGAATGGCCCCTGCAGAATTGAAGGAGTTGAAAGTACAGCTGCAGGAATTGCTTGATAAAGGGTTTATAAGACCTAGTAGTTCACCATTGGGAGCTCCAGTGTTATTTGTGAAGAAAAAAGATGGGACTCTCCGAATGTGTATTGATTACAGACAATTGAATAAGGTGACTGTTAAGAATAAATATCCTTTACCCAGGATATATGACTTATTTGCTCAGTTACAAGGAGCTAGTCATTTCTCCAAAATTGATCTCAGGTCTGGTTACTATCAATTGAAAGTCAGAAAAGAAGATGTGCCAAAAACAACTTTTAGAACTCGATATGGTCATTATGAATTTCTGGTTTTGCCATTTGGTCTTACTAATGCACCTGCAACCTTTATGGATTTGATGAATAGAGTATTCAAGCATTTCTTAGACAAGTTTGTCATTGTCTTTATTGATGACATACTTGTATACTCTAGAAGTCAAGAAGAGCATTTAAGAATTGTACTGCAAATATTGAGGAAACATAAGTTATATGCCAAGCCATTGAAGTGTGAATTTTGGCTAACTGAAATATGTTTCTTAGGGCATGTCATTACTAAAGATGGCATAAAAGTAGACCCGAAGAAAGTTAAAGCAGTAGTGGATTGACCCGACCCACCAGTGTTACTGAAGTCAGAAGTTTTCTTGGTATGTCAGGTTATTATCGAAGGTTTGTTAAAGATTTCTCTAAGATAGCCTTGCCATTGAGCAAGTTAACAAGGAAGCAGGTCAAATTTCAGTGGGACGATTCTTGTGAAGAAAGTTTTCAGAAGCTTAAAATATGTCTCACTATTGCTCCAATATTTGCTTTGCCATCTGGATTTAGTGGATTTGTAGTATATTGTAATGTTTCAAGGGTGCGACTTGGATGTGTGCTTATGCAAAATGGGAAAGTGATAGCTTAAGTATCCAGACAATTGAAGAGGCATGAATTGAATTACCCCACCCATGATCTTGAAATGGCAGCGGTAATGTTTGCCTTGAAGATTTGGAGGTATTATCTTTATGGTGAAACATGTGAGATATTCACTGATCACAAAAGTCTCCAATACATTCTACAGCAGAAAGACCTTAATCTGAGGCATCTGAGGCAGAGACGGTGGGTGGAGTTAATAAAAGATTATGATTGTCAAATCCTTTATCATCCTGGGAAGCCAAATGTGGTAGCTGATGGATTAAGTAGGAAGTCGATGGGAAGTCTATCACATATTACTGTTCATCGTAGGTTTTTAATTAGGGAGATGAAAGAATTAATATATATGGGAATTTAGTTGGAGATTTCTGAATCACAAGCTTTGTTTGCATAGTTTCAAGTGAAATCTAAATTGATTGATGAAATTAGAGTCTCACAGGATAGGGATCCGCAGTTACTCAAGCTAAAGGAGGATGTGAAAGCTGGGAAGACTTCTGAGTTTCAAATAGATGATGGTGTATTGAAAATAGGGCAACGGTTGTGCGTGTTTGACATTGATGGACTTAGAGAGAAGATTTTGAAAGAGATTCATTCTGCACCTTACAGTGTTCACCCACGGGGTAACCAAAATGTATCATGATGTGAAGAGTTGCTATTGGTAGCCAGGTATGAAGCAACAGATAGCCAAGTTTGTATCTACTTGTCTATCTTGTCAGCAAGTGAAATTCGAGCACCAAAAACCTTCTGGATTGCTTTAGGAGATATAATTGCCTAAATGGAAATGAGAGTAGATCATTATGGATTTTGTAGTTGGATTACCAAGAACTTCAAGGGGTTATGACTTTTTATGGGTGATTGTGGATTGGTTTACGAAAGTAGCTCATTTTCTTGAAGTTAAATCCACTTATTCAGCAACCTAGTATGCTCAATTGTATATGGATAAGATTGTAAGATTGCATGGTGTACCAAAATCCATTATATCTGATCGGGGTACTCAGTTCACATCTCGATTTTGGCAAAAGTTTCAAGAGGCTTTAGGTATACAGCTGAATTTTAGTACTGCTTTCCACCCTCAAACTGATGGGCAATATGAAAGAACCATTCAGTCACTGGAAGATATGCCTCGTTTATGTGTTCTTGACTTTGGAGGAAGTTGGGATCAATACCTATCTTTGATGGAGTTTGCTTACAATAATAACTATCATTCCACTATTGGTATGGCACCATATAAAACATTGTATGGAAGAAAATGCATATCTCCAATATGTTGGGTGGAACCTGGGGATAAACATATTGAAGGCCTAGATTTGATCAAAGTAACTATGGAGAAAGTTTCGATTATTAGAGAATGAATGAAGATAAATTTTAGTCGGCAAAAGAATTATGCATATCCTAAGCGAAGAGATATGCAGTTAGCTATCGACGATCATGTATTCTTAAAGATTTCCCCAATAAAAGGTGTTATGTGGTTTGGCAAGAAGGGGAAACTTTCACCAAGGTATTTGGGACCATTTGAGATACTGGATAAAGTGGGGAATGTATTTTATCGCTTAGCTCTTCCTCCGAGCTTAATCCATGTTCATCTAGTATTTCATATCTCAATGCTCCGAAAGTACTTGTCTGATCCATCTCATGTGCTTCAGCCACAAATTATTGCAATAGATGAGAATTTATCATATGAAGTACCAGTTAAGATAATAGATCGGCAAGTAAGGAAACTGAGAAATAAAGAAATTTATATGGTGAAAGTGCAATAGAGAAATCACAGTGTTGAGGAATGCACGTGGGAAAGCGAAGTCGATATGCAACAGAAGTATCCACAGTTGTTTCAACAATAAGGTTAGTAATTTAAAATTCGAGGATGAATTTTTCTGAAGGGGTAGAATGTAATAGCCCTAATTGAAAATTTAAAACGATTAAAAATAATTACAAGAAACGAGCGTCGGTAGTCGATATTTTTTTTTTAGATTTTAGAAGGTGCATTGCTTAGTATTAATTATGGTTAACCTAAGTTGGGTAGATTAGTAGCATTGAAACAAATAATTAGAGGATTAAATGGAATTAGAAAGAGTGTTAATTAATTAAATCAATTAAAAGATTTAAAAGGAAAACTTAGAAAACCTAGGTTTGAACACCTTTCAGTATTCGATTTTTAATAAATTCTAAAGCAATTTTTTGTTCAATTTTTCTTCACATACCTAAAATTTGATGAATAATGGATGAGTTAAAAATAGAATTGAGTGAAATTGATAAAATTTAAATGCTTAAATAGAGAAGTAAAAGAGATAGAAGAATAAAAAGAATAAAATGATAATTTTATAAATTTTGAGAAAATGGTCAAAATTTAACCAATATTTAAAATATTTAAAAATACATAAAAATAAATAATGATAAAATGGGCTAGGTGGATGGCCAAGTGGAGGGATCTTCACCAAATTAATTTATTTTGTTTCATCCAAAATAATAAAGACACAATCAAGAGTAGATTAATTTTCTTTTCATTTTTTGTTCAAATGTTCTTTTCTTAAATTCTAATTGGTTATTAATTTTTATAAATAAATAATTAGATACAATTATCACCGTTTTTTTCTTCCTTTTCCCTTGGCTGAAAATCCCACCATAAAATTCTTCAAAATTTTGCTTCACCTCACTTGCTCAAACCACTCTCCATCTTCATCAATTTTCATACCTCCATCTCTAAAACTACTTTTTTTCATCAAATTTGTAGATAGTTAAAAGAAAATTTTCAAAAGGTTTCAAGAGGTAAAATCTATAACTAGCTCTATAATGTGATTTAATGAGTTTTAATGTTAAAATCTATAACTAGCTCTATAATGTCATTTAATGAGTTTTAATGTTAATTTAGAGGTTTAATTAGTGAAAGGAAGTAGGATTAGAAGTAAATCTTTATAAATTCGGAATTTTCTGTGACTTGATAGAATATTGAGACTGAGTTTTCGTACCCTTAAATTTAGAATTTGAAGATTCTTAAAACATGAAAGTTGTATCTTTAGATTAATTGGCTTTAAGGAAGTTTTATCAAATTCTTACTGTGTTGAGAGATATAGACCACTGAGTATGACTGACTTGGATTAGGGTTTGTGCTGAGAGACTCTACTGAGTTTTGCAATTTTGAGGATATTAAATTCTAATTCAGGGGAAACTCAAAACATGAAAACTCTTTCCCTGTGTCTTAGCTAAAATTTAGTGAAAACAAAACTGCATTTGAATATCTACATAATGAGTTACAAGTAAAATAGTAGAGGTTGCTCGTGTAGGAATTGCAGGGTAGATTGCAGGATGCAGGACTGATTTTGAAATTTCACTATAAATTGTATAGAGTATAAAGGATATGAAATTAATCATTGATCATTCAATTGGTAATTTTGTCCAACAATGAAATTTCATAGCAATTTTAATAATTTAATTTGAAAGCAATGTCAAGCAAAATAATATGTATATTACTCACCTCTAAAGTAAAAATCCAAAATCGATCTTCCTTCTCTACTCAAAAAAGACAAAAGAGGTGATCATGAACCACTTTGTCATCCCCTTTAGATGATACACATACTATTAAATATAACTTAGTGTCAATTTGATAAGAACTTACATTAATTAAAACTCTAATGAATCAATTTTCCTAAAATTCTCAATTCTTAGGGTTAATTTCAATTTTCATCCTACTGGCAGCCTTGGTTCTCTCAGTCATATCTCCCTCTATATTTATCTAATTTCTTTAATTCTTTTTCATAATTAAACTAGACATCTTAGGATCTAATATATCCAAAATTTAGATTTTTCTATACTCTATACAATTTACAGTGAAATTTCAAAGTCAGTTCTGCATCCTGCAATCTACTATGCAATCCTATGCGAGCAACCTCTACTATTTCACTTGTAACTCATTATGTAAATATTCAAATGCAGATATATTTTTACTAAATTTTACCTAAGACACAGGAAAAGAGTTTTCATGTTCTGAGTTTCCCCTGAATCAGACTTTAATATCCTCAAAATTGCAAAACTCAATAGAGTCTCTCAGCACAAACCCTAATCCGAGTCAGTCATACTCAATGGTCTATATCTCTCAACACAGTAAGATTTTGACAAAATTTCCTTAAAGAAAGTTAATCTAGACATGTAAACGTACAACTTTCATATTTTAAGAATCTTCAAATTCTAAATTTAAGGATATGAAAACTCAGCCCCAATATTCTATCAAGTCATAGTAAATTTCGAATTTCTAAAGATTTACTTCTAATCCTACTTCCTTTCACTAATTAATCCTCTAAATTAACATTAAAACTTATTAAATCACATTATAGATCTAGTTATAGATTTTACCTCTTGAAACCCTTTGAATAATTTATTTTAACTATCTACAAATTTGATGAAGAAAAGTAGCTTTGGAGATGGAGGTATGAAAATTGAGAGTGGTTTGAGCAAGTGAGGTGAAGCAAAATTTTGAAGAATTTTATAGTGAGATTTTCAACCAAGGGAAGAGGAAGAAGAAGATGGTAATAATTGTATCTAATTATTTATTTATAAAAATTAATAACCAATTAGAATTTAAGAAAAGAAAATTTGAACAAAAAATAAAAAGAAAATTAATCTACCCTTGATTATGTCTTTATTATTTTGGATGAAATAAAATAAAATAATTTGGTGGAGATTCCTCCACTTGGACATCCACCTAGCCCATTTTATCATTATTTATTTTTAAATATTTTAATTATTGGTCAAATTTTGACCATTTTCTCAAAATTTACAAAATTGTCATTTTATTCTTCTATCTCTTTTACTTCTTTATTTAAGCACTTAAATTTTATCAATTTCACTCAATTCTATTTTTAACTCATCTATTATTCATCAAATTTTAGGTATGTGAAGAAAAATTGGACAAAATATTGCTTTAGAATTTATTAAAAATCAAATACTGAAAGGTGTTCAAAACTAGGTGTTCTAAGTTTTCCTTTTTAAGTCTTTTAATTTATTTAATTAATTAATACTCTTTCTAATTCCATTTAATCCTCTGATTATTTTTTCCATACTACTAATCTACTATGAGTATTCTACCCTCTATTTCAACTGAATAAGAATCATACAAATATTCCACATCAATGGTTTTCACCTAGAGGTGTGGAAATTTCCAAGGGTATATTCATCTTTTTCCTACCTTTACCTAGTTTTTCAGTAAAAGCAGGTGATACAAAAGAGTGCATAGCCCTTGAGTCAAATAAAACATTCGCTCTCACATTCTGAATTAAAATCATACCTGCCACAGTAGTATTAGAAGTTTAGGCTTCTTGCTGATTCAGAGCAAACACTTTGTCCTGACCTCTACCAGCTGCTGACTGCTGTGCACCCTGAGCTGAACTCTGGCATCCGCCTCTGCCTCCAGAGCCTCTATTGTTATTCTGACTTTGTTGGACTGTAGGCTGAGATGCTGTGGGTGCTGCTTGCTGCCCTCGAGTAAATGGACAATCTCTGATATAATGACCTTGCTGTCCACATCTTAAACAGGCTCCAGTAATAAATCTGCAGGGACCCGGGTGTTGCTTGCCACATTGAGAGCAAGAAGGAAAAATTTGATTGACCCTCTCTGATATGAAGGTACCAAAGACATTCGAGGGGCGGATGAAGTAGCCACATACCTGCTCTGACTTCGGCTACTACTCTCAACCGGTCTTTGAATTAGCCTAGTACCCATATTAAAGGGTCTAGACTGATAATTGTTGCTACCCCCTTTATTTCTATTACTTTGCCCTCTAAAGGTACCCTTCCTCTTCTACTCCCTTTCAACTATTTCTTCTTTATATTTTTCTTCCATCTAAACAGCCTTATCTATCAACTTGGTCAAGGAGGTATATTCTGTAGCGAACAAAATGTTATACAGATGTGCATGTAACCCTCTTCAGAATCTCATAATCTTTGCAGCTTCATTTGGAATCACACTCTTTGCAAATTTAGCCAATTTGAGGAATTCTTTAGCATATTCTGCAACACTCATGCTTCCTTGCTTTAACTGATCAAACTGCATCAATCTTTTCTCTTTCTCTCCCTCAGTTAAGAATTCATCCATCATCATCTGCTTAAATTGTTCCTAGGTAGACGGATTATCACTGTACAATGGTTCTTCAACATGCTGCTCGAACCATGACCAAGCATTTCTCTTTAATAATAAACCCACCAATTCAATGGCCCTAGCATCAGAACAGGGTAATCTTCTGATAACCTTCTCAACTTCTTCTAGAAATTCACTAGGTCCATCACCATGCTCCCCTCTGAATTTTAGCAAACCCATCTTGAGAAAAGTAAACACTTTAACTCCTCCATTATCAATCACTCTTCTAGCTGTCTGTCGAGGAACCAAACCACCCTGAGGAACTGGTGGCAGAACATGAACAGGTGGAGGAACAGGTGCTGATGGTGGAATCACTACTGGAGGTGGCTTATGCCTAGCTTTCCTCAATTCTTCCATTTCCCTTCTCAATTCTTGATTTTCTCTAATAAGAAATTCCACATGTTCTGTCAACCTCTCTTCATTTGTTCTTCTTCTAGCCTGCGGTGGCTCAACAAACTCTTTCCTATCAGGAGCAATATTCGAGGCCACTACCTCTTCTTGTCGAACTCGACGAGACCGTCCCTGCCTAACAAGTTCGAATTCCCCTCCACGTTGTCTAAGCGGCATATTCGCTAAAAATATAAAATCACAAGATCATTAATTTACGGAATCGTGGAATAACGCACATAACGAATAACATCAAATGACGATAAGGAAGAATCCTATGCTCCATGATTGACTTATCTTCAATGACATGTATTTTATTTAATTAATTTATACTCTAATACCAACTTGTCACATCCCCACTTCGTGATATGACGATTCTAAGGAAAGGATTAGCTTAAGGCTACCGATTCCCGTAAAAATCATCATAACTTATAAATTATTTATGCTATTTTTATAAAAAAAAATATCGACTACCGATGCTCGTTTCTTATAACTATCTTTGATCGTTTTAAATTTTTAATTAGAGTTATTACACTTTACTAATCTCTCTCTTAAAATAGACTTGCTGGTTTTCTCACACATCAGACACAACAAACACCACCTGAAATTATCAGATATGCAAATTTGAAACTCGTCACCTGTATCAAACTCTGTATATTTAGCATCCAATTTCATCCCTCAAACTACGATCTTTTCCGCAACTGGGCTAATAATCCAACAATGAAGTGCTTATCTTGTAGTATAGAAAGACACGAGTTCAATCCACAACCCCACCCCAATAAAGATTTTGGATATTCCACAGAAAAAAAAAGGGTACTATCTTTGCAATACTAACTCCACTAAGCTCTTCAATGTTACTGTATCACTCTATTAATACAATAAAACTCTTATAAATTAATATTCGATAAATTAATAATCTATATTATATAATAATTTTTTCTAATTCCAATTAAAGATAATAGGCTAAATTAATACTCAATTAATTAATAGAATTCACAAGTTACAATTAGATTACTTTATAAAGGTTTTACTGTATATTTTTCCATACTTGAGGTGGCAGTCAAACAAAAAAGATCACGTCTTTGGGTTGCAACCATTTCATGATAATGTCTATAAAGCTTTATATCATTTGGAATTTCTAAAGAGATTCATAGACATTACTTGAACAAAAAACAGCCTGAAGCTTAAGCTACAATGCTACATTGGGATATACTTTTATAAACCCGTGAAAATACCATATTTTGTAAACAACCAGAAACAGGGTAATGGAAATTCTTATGGAGTTAATCATATTTGTTTTTGCATATATGTTCGTCAGACAGTTTTTTCACAACGACAAATAGAAGCAGGTCATTAAACAAGATGCAAAGTGCATCCGTTATGGAAAATATTGGGTGCACATATCTCCTAACAAACTAGTTGCTAAAAGACCAACAGGAAAAAAAAAAGGTTTGTGAACTATAGTGCATCGGTTCTTGATTTTTTCGATCGGTTGGATTCGAATTTAATAACCATAGTTTCAAGGAGTTGCCAAGCAGGCAGAGGATTTAGACAAGTTTTTGTTGTTTCGACCAACTAAGAGCTAGTTTTATTTATTTTTATTCTAAATTTAGTTAATTTCTCTACACAATCTAATTTAAGGATAAAAAAATAAAACTCAGGTTGCTCAATATCTCCTACTTTCTTTAGAAGTTTCATGCAAAAAAGCAAATTATTGGTTTTATGCTTTCTAGAATTCTACATACAATATAGATATAAATACAGTACGATTTAGTTCGAAATTGAGTGGATTAAAACTAAAATTAATATTAAATAAGGTTTGATTTTGATTTTAATAATTTTTAAAACAATTCAGGACCGCTGGTTTGGATTCTGTTCAAAACAAAAAAATTAAAAATTTTTGAATAATTTTAATAATTTTTTTAATATATTTTTCTTTTTAAGAATTTAGAAGTAGTATTATAAAATTAATTTAATTAAAATTTAATTAAAATTAATAAACATTATAAATAAAACGTATACTTAATATATAATTATTATATTTATTAATAAAATTAATTTATAAATAAATTATAGATTAATTTTTTTTATAAATAAGTTCACAAATGCATTACATTATCCATTCTTATTTATTTATTTTCATTTTTATCAAAATATAGATTTATTAAAAAACGCAGGTTAAACTGGATATTCATTACATTTAGTTCAATAATTTTTTTTTTAAAATTTTAATTTATATATTAATTTTTGATAAATTCGGTTCGAAACCATATTATAACTATATCGAAATCAAAATCGAAATTGAAAGTGGAATAAACCTGAAATCAGTGGTTTCTAAATTGACATGGAAATACCTTTTAAGATTTCGGTTCAAATTCACATATTTTTTAAATTCTGGCGATTTTTAAATCGAAATCGGTGATTTAAAAATCGTGGTCATGCCTACTTATGTTCATTACTGTTGGAGAAAAAAACAGAGACATTATACTTGTATCAAATTACTAAAAACAATTAAAATATTACAAGACAATAAATGGGTAAAGAAACAAATTGAATTAAATTAGATAGTAGACTCTGTTTCATTCGTATGCCTTAATAAGATAACTAGTTCATAAAAAGGAAAATAACAAATAACACATGAAAATAAGGGCAACAATATAATGGTAGCAAATCAGCTTTATATCCAAGGATGTCCCCAATTTAAGTAGGTGAACCTTCTACATACTACATGTTGCCCCATTCAAGAACAGGGTTTTTGCAGGTTACAAATTCCAAATCCGTTAAGTGAGCCAAGGATTGACATAATATATTCAGCGACCGGTGACCACGATTTCCAGACCATTAAATGAATGACAGAAGAAGCTCATAATAGTCCCGGCCACGAAACTTCACCGCTGTATATTACCAAAATAGCTTAAAGAACACAAGCCACAGTGATTTTATTCACTGGAAGCCAACAATCAAAGATAATTCCAACATTTAGTGTTAATTAACTTGCAATTACAAATTTACAATTCACCATTAAAATTTCAGATTGCCATTTTCAAAATCATTCGACTTTCTTAAGCTTCAATCCAACTTCAGTTCAACTTCAAATCAATACAACCATAAACCAAATTCACAAAATGTATTCCGAACTACATAAAAAAGGATTCAAAGTCAATATTTACAACACCTCTTGAAACCCCTATTGCAAATAACCAAGATAGTCAAATTGCAAAAACCATGAGGATTAACTTGACATTGAAATTCATTATCACTACCTAGATTATAATTTTACAAAATTCATTGCATTTCCAAATCCAAATGACACAAATAACCATTAATTTTTCTTATAACAACTCAAAAATTACAAAATTGGGTTTTTAAAAGAATACACTCCTAATTGTCGATTGCCAACATGCACGTCGCCAATTGAAAAAATTTATGTTATTTGGTTGGCCAATTAAAAACTCCGATTATAACTAAATTTCTCTTCAATCGGTAAATTTTATAAGTAGCTATAAGCTGCTTTTAGCGATTAACGATTTGGCAATCGCACTTTTACACCAATCGCACATTTAACAATCGCTCTACCACACTCCTTTACATTCCCTATTGCTCACCTACATTCTCTATTGCCCACCACTCTCATCTTGCAGCTTCTTCACGGAAGCCTTAAGCACCATAATCACATCCCTGGCAGGAGCCTGTAAAGTCCCTACTAATCCCATTGCAGGGCTCTGCAATGCCCCCAAAAGTTTAGCGTATATGTCAGCTCTAGATGGCATTGATTCCAACTGCTTAAAATCTCCAGGCCCATAAAACTTCCCCTCAAAAACAGCGCCATTAATATCATTGTTCTCCAACTTCTTCTCTTTTTGCAAATCCCTATAAGGCTTAATAGCCTCAGGTATCTCTTCGCTATGAACAAAAAGCCAAGCGTTCATTCCTTTCACGCAGGGCTTTAAGGCTTCCCATTAGGTACCCTCCATGGATTTATAGACCAAAGTGTTCTTGGCTACAAGAAGCTTGGAGGACACTGGCAATGATCTTCTCAATTCTTGAAATTGTTTCACAGTAAAGCCAGTATATTTAATAGCGGCAAGAGGGAGCAATTCTCGAGCTGCGTTTTGACGGTTTCTTCTTTCTTGGTGCGGGAAATGGCGGAATTGATGGAGATGGGTGTGTATGAAATGGGTTTGTAAAGTGATTTTGAAAGGGAAAATGGGCTTTTGGAGCGAAAATGGATTGGGTTTCGAAAGGTGAGGGCTTGGATGAAGGGAAGGAGAGCAGTTTTGATTGAACCGATCAGATTTCATGTTCGGTGAAATCGAATTGAATAAAAATTAAATTAATATAATGAGATGAAATCGAGATGTTTTGATTTCCGATCTAAATCAAAATATATCTGAATTGAAACTGAATTCTCAAGTACTCGAATATTTCAATTATATCATATCAAATTTTTGAGACAATTTAATATAAATATTTTCTCCATTTGGTTCGTGTGACATCCTAAATTTTTTCATAATTATATATAGGATGCCTAATTAGTATAATTTATTTTATAGTACTTAAATAGACAGATAATTTATAAAATAATAATTTAGTACTTAAAATCTTAATTTAAAAAATAAAATACCTATTTAAACATAAAAATCCATATAATTACCAATGGAACCTATAATTGACATGGAATGAAAAATATAGAAAATATTAATATTACAAGTAGAATTAAGGCAAAGGTATAAATATAAAAAGATATGGGATCAAATTATAAATATCAAAAGTACAGGAGTTATTTTTTAAATATTAAAAAATTAATAAAATCTACAAAATTTTATATTTTACTAAATGAAAAAAAATTTATCTTCTTCCAAACCCTTTTGGCCGAACCTACCACCTCTTCCCCCTTTCTTCATTTTCTTCCACTTTCATCAAAAATTCAATCATCTAAATCATTTCTAAATTGAATCAAATCACTCAAACACTTAAATTGACCTTTGAACACATCTTAAATACCAATAATTTCATTAAAAACCTAAAGAAAATTCGTAAATGTCCTTTTCTTTCTTCCTTTCTATTAAAAATAATATGCATGTGTCACACACC
Source organism: Aleurites moluccanus (assembly GCA_948193065.1). Lineage (NCBI taxonomy): Eukaryota > Viridiplantae > Streptophyta > Magnoliopsida > Malpighiales > Euphorbiaceae > Aleurites > Aleurites moluccanus. Next base: position 3,146 of record CANXYC010271291.1, on the reverse strand, counting down.
GACTCCATTAGTGCGACGGTCTTAGGGCAAGAGTAAGTTTAAGGCCATCATAAACCCGTAGAATACTCATATCTTGGATCTTATACATAACATATATCCACATCATACATAGTTATCATCATGCATACTTATTTTTATGAATTATATAATCATCATATGACTTCCTCTTATTCCTTACCGATTAAAAGATACATCCCACATCAATAAGGAACAAGGGCAACCCACAATGTATCAATTAAGACATCAAAATAATATTAACCTCAACATCTAAATACCTATGGAGCTCTAGAGTATACTCATCATACATATAAATGCCATAATACAAAATAATATTCATCAAAAGAATTACATAGAGTCTTATTGGAGGAATAAATCAAGAAGCTATGTCTTCTATGTTGGCTCCCTCTCGAGATACACTATCACCTGAAATCCACAGAAGAGGAGTGGGCCTTCAACTCAGTAAGATATAAACATGCAATGCAAAGGTCAAACCAAAGGAACATGGGTATAGATGTTTCATAACGTTATGCTTACAAGAACATAAATGCTCACAATCGAATAGCACTGTCAAATCATATATAGAACTATTATCATCAAAACGCATAAGTAGACTTACTACATTATCATAACAAAATGCATCAGTAGCCTTGTTATCTTATCGTAATACATATGCTTGGCCTGGTATATGCATAGAGCTCATGGTCCCCTCTAGGTGGAATACTAATAAAAACCCTATCAGCTAGGTTCCCAAAATGCACAATGGACCAATGAATTTACTCTTATTGAGAAGAGCGTTCTATACATATACATGTCATAGGTCATATAGCTTGGATTTCACAAGAATCATATTGGTCACAGGACCATCAACATATACACATGAATTCATTCTAGTTAATAAATAAGTTTCATATGAGCTTGGTCCAAGGAAGAATGACCTAGTCATTTACTACATATAATTTATCATTTGTTTGAGAACATCATGAGAAATTCATTTAATATGTTAACAATACAGTATTTCATAGCATGAGGATCATATACATGTACATTAGAAAGGATTGAACAATCAATTTCAAGGAAATAATATGCATATGTAATGTTTATACTTATCTTAAAGCAAATTATCCTTGTATTTTCCTCAATTACTTGTATATTCAATAATCTCATATATTTTCTTGAGTTCTCTTTTCCTATGTCAAATCCCCAAATATTCATAATTAGGGTTTATACCCAATAATGTTTGTCAGGATCAAGCACTTACCACTACGCTAAAAGCTATAGCTATTAGCAGAGGTGCAACTTTATTTCCTTATACTTGCGTAGCAGCCAGCGCCACATTTCGAATGCACGTAGTGGTAGGATGTTGGACTTGACCCTTCAAGCCTCCGCCCAATAATCCCCCCTAGCACCTGCCAGGTGTAGTATGCCTTCCAGGGGATTCGAACCCGTGACCTGCTCTGATACCAATTGTCAAGATCAAGCGCTTACCACTACGCTAAAAGCTATAGCTATTAGTAGATGTGCAACTTTATTTCCTTATACTGGTGTAGTAGTCAGTGCCACATTTTGAATGTACACGATGACAGGATGCTGGACTTGACCCTTTAAGCCTCCGCCCAACAATGTTCATACATGGTAAATTCTTATGATTTTAATCATCTTTTAGAATCCTAATTGTCAGTCCCTTTGGCAACCAAGAGGGGGGTGAATTGGTTGTTTGCGAAATCAACAACAAATTAAAATTTTAATTGAAGGAAAGAAAGGGAAGAAGAAAGAACACAAGAATTTATAGTGGTTCGGCAACCTTGCCTACATCCATTCCTTAAGATCACACTTGAGAGTTTCCTTAACCGATCCTTTTACTGGTGCAAGATCAACCCAAGTGTTTAGGCTAACACTCAAACCTTATAAGTGTTTTTACAAAGGCTCACACTCAACTTATACAAGTATTTTCTAAGGCTCACACTCAAACCCAATAAGAATTACAAAAGAATAAAAAAAGAAAAATCCCTTACAAGAATTTTTTCCAACACTCAAAGAATAGCACAAGTAAAGGTGCTTTAACAATTTCAGCTCATTTCAAGTAAATACAAGAATTAATTTGATTTAATTTCTCAAACACTTAATCTCTTGTTAATCTCAAGTTCTCTAACCTGTTTAAGCTTCATACTATCTTGTATTTATAGTCTTGGATCAAATATAACCATTATAGACTAAAATATAGCTGTTACAACACTTTCCAACAGCTAGTTTTGCTGTTTGCATCGCAACAGTCGCGCCCATGACTTTTTATCCCTATCAGAGCAGTAATTTAATTTTATCATATCTTGAGTTATACAACTCCAAATTATGCACCGTTTTTTGAGTTGAAAACTTTAAGATGTCTGCTACAACTTTGTAGATTATCACAACTCCTAAATCGTCCATATTAATGTATTAAAAAATCATAACATTTTATTAATCTAATCCATAAGACAGTTTGAGCATGCTTTACTAATTCTTCAATTTCTCCTTCTATAGAGCTCAAAATAACTTGATTCTTTTTCCATATGAAACTAGACATCTAGACTTATCATATAGAATGGCATGCTCAAATTTTTCTTCTATAATTCCCATAAACACTTTCAAGTTGCACTATTAATTCTGTTCTAGTCTGACAGCTTGAGCATAATTCCTTCAAAAATTCATATCTTCATTTTCTAATGTCCAATGCTCAATCTGATTTTTGTTCCTAAAACTAGACATCCATATATTTTCATACATATATGGTTTGTCTTATTAGCTTCTCCCAATTTATATAGAATTTGGCATCAAATTATACTTTGTGCAAGTTTGTCAGTTTTCCAGAATCGCGCCTTTGAATTTCACTAGTCGTTCCCACTACTGGAGAGACTGTTCATCTTAAAGCTACTGTGTATTTTGAGATATACTAAATTTAATTTTGCATCTGCGAATAAGCTTGTCACTCCAGCGACTTCACCTAGTCGCACCCACGACTCACCGAAATTTTGCAAATTGCAGCTTCATTTCTAAAAAGTTGCAATCTTCAAATATACTCCCCCTTAGCATATGTACTCTTACAAAATGTGTTAATCCTACAAATAATCTTTGGTCATGATTTCTCATGCCTTGACCAACTTAAACAAATT